>JALXJV020000023.1:27689606-27945195 GCA_024633595.2 Lepomis macrochirus
TATCATGTACTCATATTATTTTAATCTATCATGTATCATGTACTCATATTATTGGTTATAATATCCTCACATATTATTGGTTGCTGTGTTTGCACGTACTTATTAATTAGTGAAACCACCTGGAACTTAAGTTAGGCACCTTATGATCAACTATGATCAATTAGGATGTGTATCAATCACACATGCATTTACTGTAGCCACATATTGTCATCGAATGTGGATATTGTATGGTATTGTATGGTTTCTCATATCTTTCAACATGTGTACTAGAGTGAGCTGGACATGTGAGGATGATATAAAACAGACAGGAGACAAAGGTACCAAGCACGGCACGAGCGGCTTGCTGCCACGGCTTGCAACCTATCACAGACAGGAGACAAAGGTACCAGGTGCGCGAGCGGCTTGCTGCCACGGCTTGCTGCCACGGCCGGCTGCCAAAAGTGTGAAGGGAGGACTGTTAGGTACTTTCCAGATGGTGGGACACCCACTTTGTGGGTGGAGCAAAGGGTAAATATAAGGTGATGCACGCTGACCACTGCTAGTGTTTCATCCTGACCTGCTAGGATGTCACTTGGGTTTATTCGTCCTTTTTTGGAATAAACTCTTTTGCACCGACTCTTGATCGTCTCCAGTGAAGTTTTTTAACTACGATGAATCAGCTGAAGAAGAAAACTAATAGAGTATTATTTGTTAGGTTTATTACGTTGGCGGAGGTAAGGTCCAGGCCTTTACTGGCCCAGCCTGGCCTTATTTCTGACCCGACAAGAGGGATGGACCTGGTCAGCAAAAATCCTCAGATAGGCTGTCGTGTTTACAAAGGAAAATCTCACCCACATCATTAAAGCCCCACCACCAGCTTGAACTGTTGATACAAAGCAGGATGGATCCACGCTTTCATTTTGTTAACACCTAATTCTGACCCTACCATCTGAATGTCTGAGCTGAAATCGAGACTCAACAGACCAGGCAACATTTTTTTCCAATCTTCCCCGTTCTGATGCTCGGTTTGAACAGCAAGTTGTCTTGACTATGTCTTCATAGACAACAACAGAAATGTCAAAATGGAAACACAAATTCTTTTTAAGCACACCAATTTCACAATTAAGCTCATTTAGCTCTTGTTCACATAACTCACCTTAGAACCAGCCAACATTGTACTGAGCATCTTTGTGCCATTCCCAATGCCAACAACTGAAAGGAACAGAGACAGTGTTAAGAGTCTGATGTTCTGATCGCATACCCAAGAGGTGGATTCAAAGTTAGTCTTTTTAATACCAAATTTTCTCTTTGTGTTTCCACAGACAGTGTTTCATTGGTGGAGCTACAGTAACGAAAATGTGAATTTCGTACTGAAAAGACAAACTTTGGAACTTGATGTTAGCTTCGGCTGAACATAATATTGTTAGCACAAAAACAGGACGGTGGATTTAGCCCCCCAGCTATTAAATTAGAGGCCTGCACCTGGATGGAACCGGGACCCTTACCCAGCACACCACTAGCAGCGCTGTCCAGCGTCCCTCCGTGCCCCATCTTCAGGCTCTGCTTCTTCCTCTTCCGCGGGTTGGGGTTTAGAACTCCAGCTTCTGAGAGACAAGTGATACAAACACATTTCACCAGCTTCAACAAATGAAAATATAAGGCATTTGTTATAGTTTAAATTGACTTATATCCTGATTGGTATGGTTTTACCTTTGAGTAAAGCTTCTTTGAGTGCATTTAACACGTCTGCAGATGTCGGCCCTTGTTTTTTATATACAGCAAACAGTCCATTTAAAGCCTGTAGTTTAGACAGAGAACTAGTGATCGGAGCCGCAGTGCTGCTGATGTTTCCTGCCATGCTTGTTTTATTCTTCTTCGGCCAATATTCTTCTTCCTCTACTTGTTGTGTTGCCGACAGCAGCTAAGCGACCCCTAGTTATATTCCGCCATCTGCCGAATCGGAAGCTAACTTCAGCGTCGTATCAGTAAGTTAGTATTTCCTGTTTGGGCTCCAAGCCAAAACAACACAACGGTACAGCATGACATCATGCCACCTTTTTACTGACAAGGTTGATTAAGTGCAGCTTTAGTTATCAGTTAGTTATCCTCAACCAGGACGAGGTTAGATGGCTAAAACATGCTTACGTTTCTGAAACTACACTGACCATGATGCTTTGCGCCCCAAAAAAATACACTTCCTAGTTACTGTGTCGCTTGGCTTCCTGTCAGCTGTGCTATCGGCAACAACAGTAACTGCTAGGAAGATGTTTATACTTCGGTGAGGTCTGTGTTTTTTTAGATAACGTTATTGTTTTTCAGGGAAACTTCCTCAGAGACTTCTTACTTTGATAGTCCTGCACGAGGCTTTGACTCCGTGGGGTAACGTTAGATATAATGATACGCGGCGCTGTCATTCAAAATTTGGTAATATAATTTTAGCTAGCTTATCAACACATAACACATAAAACAAATAAAACTTAATTTTCTAAAATAATCATATTCTGATTCGGCACACATGTGATTCCACCAATCAGCATTCACTTCATTGAATTGAACGCTTTTGTCACAATGCTTGCTTCCGCCAACTAACGTTAGCTCGTGTCGGCGCTAAAATAACTGTCCAATCAGTTCTTTACGTTTAAATTGAAAATTTTTATGGGGTTTAACAACGTGGCATACTTACAAGGTTCCCTCTAGTATTTAGCAGCAGCAGCTAGGTTATCTACATTTTCTGATTCACTAGATATTTTTCATTGATGCTGGTAGCGGGTTGATTGTAGTGACTGAGGGGAGTAGCTGGTTTTAGGTTAGAACAGAGATGTTGTGGGTTAATGATTAGCCTTGCTGTCCATTACAGTGACTGTCAGTGCCTAACAAGTCTGTACCTGAGACACAACCATAAGAATAATGTTCCTAATAAAAATATGTCCTCTTGGGTGGTTGACCCGGTAGTTAGGAAGCACCTGCCACACACAAGAGGTTCATGCAGTTTGACCTCACCAGGCAGCTGATTACTCCTGGTTGACTTAAGTCCTCATGCATCCACTTCCACTTTACATGATTCAAACACTAGTCTTGCAGAGAGAATGGGGTGCAGTTTGGATGTACTTGATGAAGGACAGTCATTTTCTCAATTCTCCTATAAAACATTTGTTCCAGAAGAAATACCCATCATGATTTCCTAAAGGCCAAGGTGACGTCATCAAATCTCTTGTCCAACCAACAGTCCCAAACCCAAAGATATTCGTTTTTAAACGAGCAGAGAATCCTCTGTAGCACTTGCAAATCTTTGGCTTTTTTGCTTGAAAAATGACTTGAAGACTTTATCAGTTATCAAAATAGTTGCTGATTAGTCCATTATTTATCTTATTTCATCCCTAGTCTGTAAATCTTTTCTTCTCTAGTTAACAGGACAAGTCACAGAGGAAAGAAGGAAGAAGTAAAGACAGTGAGGATAAGGAGATTCTGGTGACCCAGAATGGAGGACTTCCGGCAGACATACCTGTGTCTGTGTAAGGAGGCAGGCGTGGAGCCTCAGGAGAGTGTTGTGGCTCAGCTAAGGGAGAGCAGAGCTGTTCTGGGCTCTAGACTGGACCTGAGTGGACAGAGCCTGTCTACAGATACCTGCTGTGTGCTGGCCAAGGCTTTCCAAAAAGATACCACCTTTACAGAGGTCTTGCTCAGTGACTGCATGCTCAGTGAGGAAGGTGTGTAAGTCTGAAGATCAACAGCCTATATGTAGCCTGGTGTTTTACATTGTAAGTTGCTTAGTCTAACTGCAGGTGTCGGTTAGCATTCATATAAATGCTATATTTGCTTGAGACATCTTGATTTCCCAGTTGAAATATTATGACTGATGCAGTAGTTTGCGCAAATACTTGGCCAATAAAAAAGGCACATTTCTGGCAATAGACGTCATTGCAGTGAGGTTGTTCATACAGCTTGTTACCGTCTGTCACCGAAAGCTGCCTCAGTCTGCCTGAAGTTGCTGCTGCAAACTCATCTGAAGCACTTTAATTTGTCTGACTTTTAAAAGTGAAAGTTTGCGTCATCAAGTTGTTTTATTGTCATTATCATTAAATCCCATGCATTGACCAAAACCAATGATGTGTTAGTCTGTTAATACTTTAGGCCCTGTGTGTGGCTCTCGGCCCCCAGCCCGTTTGTTCCGTCTGAAGATTTAAAGCTTTAAAAGCATAAGACAGGCTCACTAATATACCATTATTTTTATTAACCATTATACAAACAGGAGGAAATAGTACATTTATTAGTGGCAGATGAATCCACATCTGGTGCTCTCTCTAGTATTTGGAGCAGCAGGACGGTGTGTGTGGAGTAAAAATAAGGAAATAAGATAAGTCAAACTTCAGATACACACAATACGTGTAAGTAGGATCTATTTGTTCTTGGTTTAGCTCTGCACATGGGATATAATGCAAATAAGTCATTATGGATAACAGTGTCTGCTTTCATACTTGTGTGTGACTCTCAGGTGCCAAGGTACTTCTGGCTGGACTGTTTGGCAACACAACTGTAAAAGTCCTGGATTTGAAGGTAACACCTGTCAAACTGTCTCCATTCTCAGACACTAATGGATTTTATTTCATGATACATAGTATCGCTAGTGAATTGATGCAAAACTTTGTTCACAGGGGAATAACCTGAGATCGACAGGGGCTGAGGTGTTGGGAAAGCTGCTGGCACGTAACAAGTATCTGCGTAGGTGAGAGTGATGCTCTTAATGTGAGAATATGTTTTGGGGCTGCAAAAGAAGACGTGTATTTTTATGTTTTAAAAAATCCGGTCATTATGTCAGCTGGAGGCTGCTGTGTGGATCATGTTAGTGTGTGATGTAGTTTTTGTGTCATGAAATAGGAAAAAATAACATGAATTCAAACTAAATGATCTTAATTAAAGGTCTGCTTACTAGCTGCTTTCAGTACTTTCATCTACAACTCGTGGTCTCATGCATCAGCTGATATAGTTTGCTCAGTTGTCATCACATGACCTAAGTATGATAGGACTGATGAAGACCCTGAGATGTGGTTGAAAGCTTAACTCTTAAGCAGGCAGAAGTGGTAAATGAGTTGTTAAAAATGTTGGAATGTTAATTTATCTTATTTGCAACCAAGTAAAACATTTTCAATTTTTTAAAAATATTTTGTATAATTCAGATTTCAGGAGTTCCAGGATACGTTGCCAAATTAAGGTCAAAATAGTCAACATTCGAATGTTTCATTTCATGAAGAGAAGAGATACATTCTTGTTTGTCAAAACCACTTACACCACATGAACTAGTTTTTAAAATGATTTCATCAGTTCTATCAAAGTATAGGCCTCCCAGAACACCTGTACCATAACTATGCTATTCTGTGTGCATATAGATCTTGAAATAAAAAATCCATAGTTGTAGGTACTGTGCATTGCTCATACAGGTACTGAACATCATAATGACTCTTGAGGTAAAATGTGGCATTGCAGACTGAAGTTAATGGTTAGTGTGCTACCTTTAGTAAATATCACAACCATTCATTTGCGTCATATTACATCAATATGTTATTCCTTTCCAATTCTATTGATATTGCAAGTTGTTAATGCTTGGATGTTTTACACTATAGGCTAATTATTATGGAATGCACTTTCATAGAGATCGCACATATCAATGGCCCTCAATAAAAGCACTGTCACCTAAATCCCTTGGCTTTTTTGGACTAAAAAATTCTCATGTGCTACTTATATAATAAAAGATTGATACTTTACGTCTGTGTATCAATACAATATTGCCACGGAAAATATTGCGATACTGTGCTGTATCGATAAATTATAAGTTGATTGGGTAAAAACCTTTAATCATCAAACAGTCTGCATTTCCTGGTGCATGCTGGCTGTTTTGAAAAAGCTTGTTAGACCTTGAAATTTGCTATTTCTAAGGTCAAGTCAGACCTTTCCTGTTCAAATCATACAAACTTTGCAAATGAAGTAAGATTTACAGATTCACACTTCATCTGGTGTTGATATTTGGTAGGTTCTTTACAGTAAGATGCTTGAATTGTTATTATTATTTTGGCCCCTGTCTTGTCATCGGCAAGTAATAATTATAATAATAATAATAGTTTCTTTGTATAGCACTTTTAATACAGGTCACAACGTGCAATACAATCACTTTAAAACATACAACAAGTAATATGTGCAATAATGCACATAGTGTGGTCTTGGCTGTCAATTTTGAGCAAGTTCATAAGCTCTCATTGCGTCTGAAGCGTACCCCACTGAACCATTGAATACTGTGATAAGAGTTTTGGTATAGGTTACTCTGCTTGGAATTACCTGTTACTCTCCTGTTGCCCACATTGATCTGACCAATCACAGCACTTATCTTCTATTTTAATTTAACCAATAATCTTGCCTAAATGGGATGGTTGCTTGGTCTGCCCTTTGCCCAGTGACCTGAGAAACATCTAAGTAATTGAGCGTATTAAGTTGGAGTGAAACAGAATCATTTTGTGTCACGTCTGCCAGTTGTCAGAAAAGATTTACTAATCAGTAAAGTTGACTGCTACTACATTTTATTAAAGCCAGCTAACAACTCTTTTATCTCCCAGGAAAGGGAAACTTAAACATGATTTTTAACACAAAAATAACCCCACGCTGCTGCAACAGAATTAAACAGTGTGCCCATTAACATAAGATGCTTAACTCTCATGTATACCTTTAACATACTGTGTGCAGGCTGGTGTTGGAGTGGAACGCTTTGGGGGTGTGGGACGAAGCCTTCTCGCTCTTTTGTGAGGGCTTGGCCTCCAACAGTGTGCTGACACAGCTGGACCTGCGCAACAATCAAATCAACCACCATGGAGCATCCGAGCTCGCTCTGGCACTCAAACGCAACAACACGGTAGAAGTGCTAGGTACGCACAGTAAAATGAGTAGAATGACCCCTTCACTGTCTAGGTGTCCAAGAATCTGTTGAAAATGAAGTGACATGAAGTTCCTGCTGTAAGTTCTTTCTTTTTTGTCAGAACATGGCTTTCATTGTGAGTCAGTATTTTGACGGGCTAAACTGGGAGATTGAACATATTTTACTGGGAAAAAATGCAGGTGGCTCTGTTTGCTATTAGGGCAACAATTTGATGAAAATGTGTAACTGTGATTGGAATTTATATTGTGATTATTTATCATGAATTAAACTCCAGATCTGTATTAGTGGTCTACACAGTTTTGAAGTACATAAAGTTGGATCAAGGACAATCACACATTTACATTATTTCTATTTCTACCTGAAATCAAACAGATAATCATTTGCAGCTAGTTATACTTTTGGAATAGATTTAGAAAGATATTACAGTAGTATACTTGACATTACACAATTCAGTTCAAATGCAATCTGGTTTCTTGCAGTTTGGCAAAGTACCTGAATCAGTGTTAAATAGTTATAAGGTACTGCTCTGTAAATTTACTGGTGACAGTTGTCGTGTACGTTAATAGAAAACCTGTAAATCATTTCCCTCACTTGTTATTAGTGCCGACTCAAACAGGTTTTTCAATGGCTGATGCTGATATTTAGAGAGCAGACAGCCAATGGCTGATATTACTGACATCAAAACAAAGAAAGGGGATGGATAATTCCTATATTCCACGCAGAGTACAGTCTAATATACACATTATCTTAGCCAGTCACGTGTCATTTAGATGAAATTTGTATTAACAGAAATAGAAAGATACATTGGGATTCATTTCAGGGAGTGTGGAGTAAATTTGTCAGAAGTGACACAATGCAGTTACATTATTATCTAAAGAAAACAATATATATTTAACGCTAGCTGTAATGGTTTTACTTTAGATCAGCTGTCGTTTAGGATGATTTATCTACTACTCATTATTCACGCTGGGGATGAGAGCGGGACTTGGGCAGCGAAACCATGCCTGTAGTCTGGACTGATGTAGAAAAAATGTCTGCTTTTAATGTTAAAAAATGTGTAGAATGATTAATGTAATCCAGAACTTTGAGTGGGCCGTGACATATTCTTGTTGTATTCTTATGTATATTGCCTGACTGACTGATGGCCTACTGAAGCCTTTTTCACTGACTGTGTTGGCAGATCTGAGGTGGAACAACATCGGTCTGTTGGGTGGCAGGTCTCTGCTAGAGGCTCTGCAGAAGAACAAGAGCATAGTGCAGCTGGAGATGGCAGGAAACAACATACCTAGTGATACTCTGAAAGCACTTGGTAAGGTGTGTGTGTGTTTGTGTGTGTGTATGTGTGTGTGTCAGTACAACATATTTTAAAAGTGAGTAAACATTATTTGTGTGTTGCACTCCGATGGGCAGCTGCACTCTGGATCCATGTTTCTTTGTTTCTCTCTCATTACCATTTTGATCCTTTTGTTTGACCCCTCAGAGCAGTCTACCGGCCATAACTCAGACAGACAATCCACCCTGAGAGAGAGCCGCAGCAGGACCCATGTACTCAGCAAGGAGATTCATACGCTAAAGGAGGAGAAGGGCCGGCAGGTAACCCTCATAATGAAGAATGAAATCGTTCTGATACAGAACAGGATGAACGCTGTTTTAAAACTCACTAAAACTAACAAAAATATCTCACTTATGAATGAGGTTTGACGGTCTGTCAGTCCATCACTTAGGTCCTGACGAAGACACCTCAACAACTGTTAAATAGATTGTCATGACATCTTGCATAGTAGTTATTCATGGCCAGAGGATTGATCCTGATGACTTTGGTGATCCCCTGACTCATCATCCATTAACACCAGCAGCTCAAAGTTTTCAATTACCCTGTCAAATCTCACAACAAAACATCTACTTGATGGATATGGATCAAAACTGGGTACAGACATTCATGGTTCCCAGAAGATGTGTCCTGTGGACTTTGGTGATCTTGTGACCTTTCCTTTACAAATAATGTGTAAAACTACTGACAATTCCATTACCCTCAGCTGATGTAGTAGTAATCTAATGACTGATCATATAATCAACGTGCTAAGATGCTCAATTACGATTGGGAAAAAATGAGCGTGTTATTACTTCTATAAGGTAGGCGAATACTCCACAGACCGCTGTGGGAAATAAATTTCTCCTGTGTGGATTAGGATATGATACAAAAATGATAAAATTAAATTTTATAAATGGTAATTCTGTCAGAAATAATGGGGTCGGGAATTAGGGATGTCCCGATCAGGTTTTTTTGCCCTCGAGTCTGAGTCCGAGTCATTTGATTTTGAGTATCTACCGATACCGAGTCCCGATCCAATATTTCTATAATACTTAAAAAAAGAATAAAGAAGAGGGAAAAAACAGATCCAGGATGTTCCTTTTTTTAAAAATTCACCTTATTTTAACATTCAACAACTCTGTTAATAAAAAGAGCACTTCTGTGCGGTAGCTTGAACAATCAAGTAGTAAATAACATAAATTCTTCATTTTGGACTTTAGTGCAACAGTAAATAAAAATATGAGAATATATATACATTTATATCCGAGTCCTGATCGGGAGGTAACGTCCGATTCCGATCGAGTCTGAAACAACGTGATCGGGCCCGATTTCCGATCTTGTGATCGGATCTGGACACCCCTATCGGGATTCCTATCGGGAATTAGAGAGGTAGTTCTGCTTCTTCTGTTCTGGTAAATATTATTTACCTACTAAACTAGACTCCTGCCACACACCCCTAAAGGCAATGTCCTGCCACAGACACATTCTTTGACAGTAACATCCACCGCTGCACCATCTGTTGTTAATGAGAATGGCAGTCCCCACTCCTTTACCGCTCTCATCTCAGTGAAACAGGTTACAACGCTCTTTCAGTATTCCCTCTGACTCCTCACATTTCCCGATTATGATGGAAGGCACATACAGGTGGTGTCTCCTCTTTTTTGCCCGTTGCTTTTACCACGCTCTGCAGACACGGTACTTCCTCCTGGGGAAGCCTATACACACAAGACTTTGGTTGGAATATCACTTATTATCACTTATTATTTATTAAGGTTTACACATTGAGGATAAAGCTTGTGACGACTGTGGCTGTTCCTCCTCTCTTTCAGTTCTTGAGCCTGATGGAAACCATCGACAGGCAGAGGGAGGAGATGGGACGCTCCAACAGGTGAGAGGAGGTGTTGCTGTAGACCTGTGCCCTACCTGTACACATTCTTCATGCTATATTCACCGCCATACACACATGGCAAAACATTCCTGCAGCACACCTGGATACCTGGACTCTTCCTCACTGCCACCGATGTTCCCCATCTCGCTGTCTAGCTCCACCCACCGCTGTATAAACTGGAACCCAGTGTTTTTCTCGCTGGCCTTTCAACATCAGATAGACACTGCATGTTATGTGTCACATACATGTTGCGATCACTGAATTACTAAACTAAAGTGTTATCAACCCACACAGGAACCCATACAAACCTGATATGTTCCCTGTCAGCCGCCATCTATTAGCCCCTGTTCTATCAAGCTATCTCTGCTAAATGCTAGCTCTGTAGCCAACATATCAGTCTTAATTAATAATCTTATATCAATCAGTGAGATAAAAGAGACGGGGGCAGAGTCGCCACCATCTACAGTTAGGCTGGAAAAAGGTAGAGCTGTGTAAGTTTTAACAGGCCTCTAAAACTCTTGAATGGAGATTTTAACATTCATATTAATAGCACTCACTCTAAGGTTGGAATTCATGAATCTACTTGAAAGCCTCGAACTTACTCATGCCACCCACCAGCATGGCAATATCCTTGATGATGTGAGCCGCTTGTTTGCTTTCATCGACAACTCAACTAGCCCACCAAACGAAGTTCCTCCACTCAAAGTTGAAAGGAAGTCAAGCAATAAAACATCTGCATGGATATACAACACTGTCCATGAGCTCAAGGGATCATGTAGAGCAGCAGAAAGAAAATGGAGGAAACCAGGACTGGAGGTCCACCGTAGTATTTACAAAGAATAGTCACCTATAATAATTCTACTTTTCTAAGGTCATGCTCCCCCCCCTACCCTCTAAGCTAAGCCTCTGCCCCTGGATGTGAGGAATTTGTTATTTTCTTTAGCAATAAAATCACAATTATGAGAGCTGGCTATTTATAACTGCCGGCGATGCATGCACTGAACCCTGATAAAAGCGGACAACCATGAGCAAATTCACCAGCAACTCAAGCCCAGAACTGAGGTTAAAACTGTATTAACACAGCCCTTGAAACTGGAGTTTATCCTGAGACTTTCAAAACTGCTGTTTTGAAACTTCTACCGAAGAAGCCTAATCTAGACTCTGGAATTCTAAGCAATTAGGGCTGTATAAAACCTTCCATTTTCAAGCAAGGTACATGAAGAAGTTATTTTCCACCAGATAAATATCTTTCCAAGTGTAATCATAGCACAGACTACTCTCACATAGACAGTTATTGATTTGAGACTTCGTGCTGATGCCAGAAAGCTTGTGGTGGTAGATTTAAGTGCAGAGACAGTAGACCATGAAATACTCCTATTCTGCCTTACATGGTTAGACAGATGTGATGGCCTGGGACCAGTACAAATGTATGTCAGGCAAGTCTATTGGCCAGTTGCTCTGTCTACAGCTGCCACGTCCTAAACTATCTCCAATGGCAACTGTTTAACTGTCCAAGACATGAAATCAAATGAAACAAATCTATATTAAAATCTTTAAAATGTTAAGAGAAGAAAATGAATCAGTTCATTGTTGTTTGAATGAATTATTACAAAGTATTTACGATTCATCGAAGTAACAGTTTTATGGAAACTTTTTTGATTGGAGGCCGTCTACAGAAACATATAAGACGTCGTGGACTAAATTTAGAATTTCTCAGCATTCACTCACTACCTTCCCTCTTTTCTGCCATATTTAATCAACTGAGGTAAATGTTTTCATCCACTAGTAATCCATCTTTTGTAGAGCCATGGCTGCACCTTCAGTATTCAAAGTAAGAGGTGCAATAACAGGGCCTGCTACTAGTTGTTTAAGATGACAGTGACATCTAGGATGGTTTACGGTTTAAACTTGATGTGTAATGTATATATAGTGCAATTCATGAGAGAAAAGCTCAAGCCATGTTCTAGTTTGTTTTAAATTCACTGTGGGCCATTTAAAATCTGGAGTGGGCTGCAGTTTAATTGTTTCCTGCTTTTACTCCTTTTTAAATGGAAAACACTTTGTGCTGCATGTTTTGCAGAAATGTTCTATTTAAAAGAAGTTTAGTATTTAAAAATATATAAATTTGTATCCATGCCCTCATGGCCATGACCTTGTAACCTCTTCTCTGTTTGATTAGGTCCACCTCCATTCAGATAGGCCAACTCCAGGAAGCTCTGAATGAGAGGAAGTCTGCTGTCAACTCTCTCACTGCCAAGTAAACATCTTTTTCTTTATTCCACATTAACAATATGAAGACCAGCACACTCTGTGGATCTGGTGTGTGTAATTTAAGGAACTTTAATCATTTTTCAGTGAAGCTCAAGGTTGGATGAAGGACTCCAGTATTAACCACAGTATGCGCTGACCAGCCATAACATTATGACCACCTGCTGGTCATTTATGTTAAACAAGGAGCTTGATTTTATTGTAATTCTAAGCGTGAGTCCTGATTCAGTTTGTTGGTAATAGTCATCAAATGTATTTGAGCAAATCAGTTGTAGAGAATTGGGCTTGCATGCATAAGTTTAAAAAAAATGCAGAAGAAGAAAGGAACGTCTGCTGTACCATTCCTGATTATTTACACAAAAGCATAACAGCTTTAGAAAACATTAACTGTGCTTTCAAAACAAGTGATTGTGAGTTATTCAATGTTGTTATTCTTGATAATATTTATGAATTCAGCACTTTAGATTGGTTTCGTAACTGATCTGGAAAACCTGCCCAAACCAATATGTATAAATAAAACTATTTTTGAATTATGCAGAGTCAGGCAGTGACAAGATGGTGACAGTCAGAGACGCCCACATTAAGCTCCACTACTGCTCTTCAAGAAACCTATGGGTGTCGTCAGGGACACTACGTCCATGTTTTATACAGTCTGTGATTATAACCGACCAGTGTGCTGTGTGTAGAGGTGTGAGGTTATTTTGCACATTGTTTAATCAGTGTACACACTGCGCTCGGGCATTTCATCAGGTCAGAGGTGCTCTGTTGCCTTCGGATGACTGCTGGGATGCTGCCGTATAAATCAGCTGTGGACAACTTTAAGATTCACCAATTTATAAATCAGTGCAGACGGCTTGACCGACCTTCCTGCTATAACTAACATTAAACGTGTACATAACATTAAATGTAATTTTTTAAGGCCGATTTATACACATCTACTAGATGGAGAGTGAGTAAAATAGGTTATTGTCATTTTTTTCCACTGTAGTTTTTATTGATTATTTCATCATGTATAAACGTAAAACCAACAGATGAACATGTAGACAGACAAACCTAAAAAATTAATGCAAAAAAAAAAGGTTTTTGTTTTCCACTCTCCTTTCTCAGTGCTGAATCAGGTGTCATTCTTTTGGGTCCTGAATAATGTCAGTTTCTCCCATTTTTCTTTCACCCGTGCTTCATGCAATCTTAAACGACATGTCAGTTTTTCCACTATGTCCTGGTTGGAGGAATCCAGCTTCCTCATTTCCTTGTGATAGATTTTCTACCTATTAACAATTTTGACCAGAAACCTGTCCCTTATTCATATATTTTCTTCAGTAAATTTAAGAAAGCACAGATAGAATACTGTGTAATTCATATCCTAGTATCTTTACAAAATTTTGTTAACCAGTTTCCAAAACATTAATCACTTGTGGCATTTCCAAAATATATGGCCGTGATCTGCATCTACTCTACACTCTCTCCAGTATAGTAGAGTTATGTTTAAATATTCACTTTTTACCTTGGGCATGATTTTAGAGATGGATCAGATCCTTTTAAGTATTATTCCATCATTGCTGTCCATTTGCTACAAGGATTTAGTTTGATTTGACTGATAAAATCGAGTATGAGAGTTTGTATTCTGATGGTGTGATAAACAGCTAGAATGTTAACTTCTCTATTCCCACACACAGTGCAGCAGCAGCGTTTCAAAGAGGAACTCTGCAAATCGCAGTGAAAAAGGAGACATATGCTTAAATTTGTCTTTTGTTTGGGTTTCAGTAGAAATGAAGGGGAGACCCAGCAAATATTTGTGTACGGGAAATGCAATGTGATGTCAAACCCCAATTTCTACCTAGGTTCCAAATACTTTGAGCGGCCTCATTTGAATGAACCTGAGTAACGAGGACCAGTCCTTTATCCAATGTCCACTGGATATCTTTTCACCTTGCTCACTTGCATTCATTAAAGAACAGTAAGAAGCACACGCAGAAACTCTGGTAACATGGTTTGGTGATGTTGTGCAGACTGCAGATGACAGAGGCCGCCCTCACCCTCTCTGAGCAGAAAAACCATAACTTGGGAGAGCTGCTGACGCGAGTGAAGGCTGAGAAAGAAGAACAGAGGGAACGACAGAGCAGAGAGAGGAAGAAGGAGCAGGAGGTACAGGAGGCGACACTGCAAAAACAAGTCACTTCACCTCAAATGGGATTTTTTTTTTTTTTTTACAGGAAACAAGATTCAAACAGATGTTAGCTTGGCTTACCTTTTTCATATGTGATTCTGCCTATAGCTAGCTCATGAAAGCTTACGTATGTGTTTGTAAATTGAGGAAAACACCTTTGCTGCTGGCTGTTTTTACAGGGTAAAACAAGGTCACATGATCATGAAGATTCAGCCTTCAAAGCTCAAAGAGAGACAAGCGTGTTGATATATGAGCAAAGGATAATCTTTGTAAAGAATCTTTATCATGCTTTTCATAAATCTATAATGGTGTTAATGCAGGCTGACAGGCTGAGACTGTTAAAACGGGTGTCTGATAGGATACGAGTGACTCCCCCTTTGCTTTTAACCAGAAACTGAAGTCTTGCTCAAGGACAATTCTCTCCCCAGTATCTCGTGAGAGGCAAGTTTTTGCAGAAAGACAACAGTGGAAGGGATCCTTTCTATGATGTTGTTAGACACCTGGTATAACAGTCTGAGTCTGTCGGTGGCAAAAAGAAGCACTTTTTGTGGACGTAATTTTGACGGGCCACTGCAGCTGTTTCAGCTGCACGGCTTTTGCACCTGTTCGTCATTTCAATGTGAAAATCTTTTGTTTGTTTTTATTGCTGTCTGCCAAGAAACAATAAAAATTAGCAAATCTTTTTCAGGGGAGTTCCATGTAGATCCTCCATATTTTGAACCCTGATTCCACATTTTCAAATCACTTAATTTGTTAGTTATTATATTCACATATGCAAGTAGAATCAAAGAGAGAGAAAAAAAACAGTGTTCCGTGTTCTGCAGTAACTGGTGTCTGTTTCCATCTACAGTCAGCTGAGTCACTAATCTGAACAATGAAATTCTGCTTAACAATAACACATTGTGACAAGTTAGTTGTCAATAATAATATATGCTTGTTGAGATATTGCTGTCACAGATGAATGTACCTCATGTGTCTCCATCCTGCAGGACAGTGTACTCAGAGAGGGCAAACTCCTCAGAGAGATCCAAAACCTGACAGAAACCAACATCCAGCTCAGGAACAAGGTAAGAGTAATATCTGTTCTGAGCAGTGTGAATTTATATCAGCGCATTTGCACCAAAATGGTATATGCCAATAAGTAACACGCACACACAGACCAAAGTTGTGTTATGAGCACTGTTAGCGTGTTAACCTAAAGTTTGTGTGTGTATTAGGTGGAGGAGGTGGAGTGCAGGTGTAAGAGTCAGCAGCAGCAGATATTTGAGCTGAAGCAGGAGCTGACTAACAGCACAGCAGAGCTCAAGGTGCGACTAGCACAGGCAGAAGGTAACACACACACACACACACACACACACACACACTTTTAATTGCAGATACAGAAGGAGAATGTCATTTTTCTCACAACAACCCATTAGAGATTTTTTCTGGTTCCAGACCGTCTGGAAACAGAGAAGAGACGATACAAGCAAGCTCTGGAGGATATGGACAGTCTCCGCCAGAAGGAGGTGCTCTCAGGGACACTTTTCTTCCACACACACATACACACAGCAAGAGATGCTGTAAAGTAATACATCTCTCAAAAATGTATACACAGTCTATTTCAGCTTTTATTTCCTGGTATTCATGAATGTGAACCCAAATGTCTTCAGTGAACAACAAAAACAAAGGAATTACCTTACCGTTCCAATACTTTTGGAGGGAACTGTAGATTCTATTTATTAATTAACAAAACACAAAGTGAGTGAACAGAAGAAGAATCAAATCAATGTTTGGTGTGACCACCCTTTGCCTTCAACAGCATCACTTCTTCTGCACATAGTTTTTGAAGTAACCCAGCAGGTAGGCCAGCCCGAAGATCTTGGAGAACTCCCCACAGAGCTTCTGTGGATTCAGGCAGCCTCAGCTGCTTCTCCTCTTCATGAAATCCCAGACAGACTGGATGATGTTGAGATCAGGGCTCTGTGGGGGCCACACCATCACTTCCAGGACTCGTTCTTTCCCTGAACAAAGTTCTTAATGACTTTTTCTGAATGTTTGGGCTCGTTGTCATGCTGCAGAATAGATTTGAAGCCAAGCAGATTTTTTAGAAATAAGCTCAAGATGTATTGTAGCATTTTTTCAAAATTCACCTCCACAGTTTGTAGTGATATAATTAACGGTATAATGGTATAAAAGAAGATAAAATAGTAAAAGTTGAAATATGTGTGCAGGTGGAGCAAGTCAATCGACATCTAGAAGAGAGTGAGAGAGCGCTGCAGGAACGCATCTTCAAACTGGAGGGACAGCGGATACAACTGGAGGAGGTCAGAGTTCACAGTGTCCATGTTTGAAAGAGAAAACCACAATCAATGTCACCCATATATTCAGTCAACAGATAAACTGCTACTTACAAATCATAGTTATTTATTTACCTCTATGTGGTGCAGTGGTGGTGCACGTAGTCCTGGTAGCTGCTATAGCTGATGTTTGTTTCCTCAAAAATGATCTGGTAATCTGCTTTTTACAAATCAACAAAGACAAACCTGCTCACCACACTGCCACATGTTTTTGTTTTGTTGTGTTACTGTGGTGTTATCAGTGGCTGATAACTTCAGCACCGGAGTCACCTACAGAGGGATAGCTGTGCACTGTTACACCTCAGTTAATCCCTTCTTTACATAATTTCACTACATGCAGCTGGGTTCAACGCCAAAAACTGAGTGAAGGCTGTAGGGAACAGGGAAGAAAATTCAGTTATTCAAATTGAGTTGATTTTTCTTTCCAAGCTAGACATTGACAGAGAGGACGTTTTGTCATGCATCTGTTGCAGGAACTGAGCAAAGCTAAAGCAGCACATGTGACAGAGAGGGCCCAGGCAGAAGAGGAACTGGGAAGAGTGCGAGCTCAAGTGCGTCTGGAGGAGGTGAGTTAAAAAAAAATAAAATGTTACTACAGGTACAGTTATAATTTATTCATTGGCAGACTCTTTCATCCAAAGAGACCTTTAAATGAGAAACAATCTAAACCTTGTGGTTGAAGAGGACGCCTTTGAGAATAAGAGCTGCAACACTGAAGCTTCGATACACGCTTCAAACCCCTGGACTACAATCCTATTGAACTGACTGCTTCAAAGCTTTGGTGCGAAAAAAACATGTGACGTGACATCCGAAGCAGCAACTGCTTCACTTGCTGAATGAATCACCGACTGGTTTGTGGTCCAATCACATGATTCACTGCCTCGATCGTCTCGAAAGCTTTGAGTGTTTGTGCACCCCATATAACACACAGCCTATGCCATATTTCCCAGCACTTCCCAGCACTCTCTCCTCAATAACAAAATACATGCATTCATCAATCTTTATTTGAACATGATGTTCAATCTTAATGTGTGTGCATCAAAGAATTTTCCAAGGGTGATTAAAGCAAAGATGCTTTATAACTAATGGTATTTTCTACAAAAGTAAAGTAGTTTTTCCAGCACTGCTTTTCGAGGGGCGTGCGTGCGCGCATGTAATTAAAAGCCACTGTAACTGAAGCTTCGAGTAATGAACCCATTTTCGAAACAATTTGGCTCAGGTTGTTCATCACTAGCAACACTGTTCCATGTTCCACTTGACATTAGTGCCACAGTTAGGAATGGGGTTCCATAGAATTTTAGCCAATTCAAATCCAGTGTCGAATCAACTTATTGAATCTGGATACTTTTGAATCCCTTCATGAATGTTAGTAGGTTTACCTGTCAACAGTATCTAAAGGCTAAAATACAACCCAAAGATGCTGAATCAGCTTTTGTTGGCTAAGAAGGCTGAAACACTAAATGATGAGTATATATGAACTGTAAGGATGACTACTGTCCTTCACCAGCTAGCAGGAGCTCAAAGGTTTTAAGTGGGAGTGACGCGAGGTGATCAGCTGGATCATTTCTCCGTAAAAGAGTCGCTCCCTGTTGGTCCCCGTTGAAAACATAG
The DNA here is from genome assembly GCA_024633595.2 of Lepomis macrochirus. Classification (NCBI taxonomy): domain Eukaryota; kingdom Metazoa; phylum Chordata; class Actinopteri; order Centrarchiformes; family Centrarchidae; genus Lepomis; species Lepomis macrochirus. The sequence goes on from JALXJV020000023.1 coordinate 27,708,090, forward strand.
TGTATCTTGTCACTCACAAACAATCTGAATACAATATGCAACAAAGTTTTTTTTCTCCTCGATTTCTTTATTCATCTAACAATAGATAAATGTTAAATATTATTTATTATACATATATAGAGCTATGTCTAAATTAAAATGTTACACTAGCAGTGTTTTCATTGAAATCATAATTATAATTATACAGTCTGAAACGTAAGTAAACTATAAATCTAATCAGACACCACCAACTTTCAATAGTCTGCACTAAAACAGTATTGAGGTTTACGACTAGATAAAAGTCCTACAAGGATGTTATGGTTATCATAAAATAATCTGGAGATGGAGGAAAAGGTAAAGATTATTGACTGGAATTATGAATTGTAAATAAAATTTGTACATATTTCAGACCTTGCCTTACACATTCACAACACTTTTCTTCCTCTCACTCACATGTTGTTTGTTGTTAACATTCCCTGATTCCCTGGAAAGCAGTGGGTGATCCACCTTTGTTTCCTCTGAGCAGCAGGAGCATGTGTTGTCCTTGGAGGAGAAGCTTCGCTCGGTGCGTTTCAACCTGCAGGAGGTCCAGCACCACTGCTCCCAGCAGAAACAGACCGTCTCTGAGCTGCAGGCCAAGAACAGCCATCAGAGCATCGAGATGGATGGATTGAGGCGCAGGATAGAGGAGCTCCAGCAGGTCAGGACCCACAAGCTGCCTGCTGCACAAACGTCATTTCAGGTTTCATATGTGTAGGCATCATTACAATGCCTAAAGAAAATCATCACACTGTCAAAATCCTTACCTCTTAGCACTTTACACCCTGGGAATTAAGATCAATTAAATCTAACTTTTTCCAGATGTATTTGCACATTATAAACCTCAACATAAGAAGGAGAGTAACATTTGAAAAAATTCTGAATAGGTAATAAAATTTAATTGGTGAAATACCTGGTTTGGAAAAGTGATCAGTCCCTTAGATAAGCCAGTATAAACCAGTCACCTTCCAGATCACACACCATGCTAATCGGCTTCCACCTGACATCAATTAAAGTGGGTTTCATTACTTCAGGATAACATCCGCTGTTTCATAACGATTCCATTACTAGTAGAGCATGGAAACGCAAAGTCCATCCCAAAAGGAGTTCCCATCTCCCACAGAAAACTCTGCTCAGAACTGCCAAAAACTGGTTGCCCAGCGTTTTTTTCTGCTTTGCTGTGACGTCACAGCTAAATACACGTCGTAATGATCGCCAAGCGACTAGCCAGGCACACCTCAATATTGCACTGCATTCTTTTGCAAAATCAGATTATCTTTGTTTGTGTTTATTATCCTAAATCATGTGTGTGTGCTGCAAATGATCTTATATTGTGTTTGTTTTGTCTTTTTTGCACTCAGGGAAAATCAATCAAAGGGGTGATTGTTTATTCAGAAAGGCTTTCATCTGTTTGGCAAAGTAACTAATATTATTCAATTATATTAATTCAATTATTAATGCTCATTCTGCTCATTTTCAGGTTCATAATCTTATTTAGGGGTTGTACCAGAACAGGTTTACATGGTTTCATTTTCAAAATCACCATATTTTTTGTCATACTGCACATCGCAGCAGCTCCTCTTTTCACCCTGCGTTGAACACTTTGTTTTAGCAGAGTGAGGCATCTTACTTGTATAAAATCTTCGCTGGGAGTAGCACATGCATAGTTCCTAGGTAAGGGCTACTAGCCAGAGTAGTCAGAAGCAGAGTAGGGCGGGTTGTAAGAAGCCGGTAAACACAGCTTTGGTTCAGTTGTATATGTTTTCCACCGGTGCTTTATAGGGTGTGCCTGACTAGTCGCCTGCAAATGAAAGTCCCATTAATTTTCTCTTGCAGATGCTGGAAACAAAAATGACTCCTTCCACTTAGCAACTTTTGATAGACTGCCAACTGTCTAAGGTGTACCACATCTCCTGCCCAATGCATGCTGGGGAAAAACCCCAACTGGCTGCTGTACAGTGGTCTCATCCATCTGACGAGCCTCTAGCAGTGATAAATGAAGGTTGTTAGTTGTCATGTGAATGCTTTGGATGTTGACCAGGTGCGTTGTTGTAGGAGCTGTCGGGTAAGGACCAGGAGAAGGTGGCTGAGGTGAGTCGGGTGAGAGTGGAGCTGCAAGAGCAGATTGGACATTTACAGGCAGAGAGAACAGCACAGGGAGGACTCAAAGAGAGGATCAGTGCTCTGGAGAGAGAGATTAAAGGTACTGTTTCTTTTTTTTTCTTGTCACTTTACACATTCTGTGTTCCTTTTGCAGTAAGTACATTTCAACAAGTCAGTCAGTTCCCTATTGTGTCTTTCTTTGTGTCATTTATTCCAGTGAAAAAACAGTTCCCCTTCGAGAGGAACTCGAACTGCGTCAGTGACGACACTATGGGAACGCCTTTAGGCGTGGCAGGGCTGAATGCGAATGAAAACTACTCCAATCCTATTGGCTTAGTGAGAACGGTAGCATGTGACGGCGTAACCGTAGGCGTATTTAAGCATGGCGGCACATAGGTACATTAGCTTTTTTCTATTCAGCAGGCAGGTTTCAGTCATGGGGTTCTTGGCTTCTTCTGTTCGGGGACGCCGACCGGCAAGGTGTATGCACTCTGGCTCTGAGGAGCTAGATGTGCTTAGCATCATGGAGGAGAAGGAAGACTTCCGGGTGTCGGGCCAACGTCATCAGAAGAACGCTGCGCCAGACTATGATGAGCTGCTGGAAGTGGTGACGCAGGCTGTGGTTAAAACTCAACCTTGATTGGCCACAGGCTGTGAGGAAGCAGGCCAGGCTGGCGCGAGTCTGCACACCATGGCGGTCTTGCAGGTCTACCAGGCAGACCTGCTTCAGGATATGGCCCAGAGAGGGAGCCCCTCTGAGGAAGAGATGGCGGAACTGGGGTCCTGCTCGGCTGAGGCAGCGAGAGCATCTCAGCCCTCTACCGGCTCCCACTGTCAGAACCAGAAGCAGAGTGTGGCTTCTGGCGGTCCCCCTGGAGCAGCTTGGGAGGCAAGGCAACGCTCCCGAGCACCCCTCCCCAACATACCGGACCTGAGGGCCGTCATCCAGTTGTGGAAGGGCAAGGCGAAGAGGTCCTGACTCTGTGTTTCAGCCCCGGAGGCCGACTGAGGTCCCCTCTAGGGTGGCCATTAGCGCTGTTTCCCCCCGTCGAGGCGTTCGGGACGCGCTAGCCACCACCGAGCCTTCACTGTTCTGCCGGCCCCAAGGGGCGGCAGTCGGCCAGAGGCTCGGCTCCCAGACTGCAGGTCATCGGCGGCTTTTTCCTGGTGGCCCGCTTCAGGAGACCATCCGAGATCAGCACGAGGCACCGGCCACCAGCCCCGAGGGGTTGGTTCCGCTGGCGGATTTCACGGAGGCTTGGTGAAGCATGACGAGCATATCTCCGTGGGTCCTGCGCACCGTCATCGAAGGGTACAGACTGCAGTTCCGGGTCCGCCCCCCCAGATTCAATGGGGTGGTCCAGACTACAGTACGCCCAGAGCAAAGCCTGGTGCTGGGACAGGAAGTTCACTCGCTGCTGGAGAAGGGGGCCGTGGAGTTTGTTCCCCCGCTGGCCAGCGAGTCCGGTTTCTAAGAGCCGGTACTTCATCGTTCCCAAGAAGGACAGAGGCCTGCGCCTGATCCTAGATCTGCGGGTTCTGAACCGGTCTCTGAGGAGATACGGGTTCAAGATGCTCACCGCCATCGTGAGTCACATCCGGTCTGAGGACTGGTTTGTCACCATAGATCTAAGGGACGCGTACTTCCACTTCTCCATTTGTCCTTCCCACAGGAAGTTCCTGAGGTTCGCCTTTGGGGGCACGGCATACCAGTATCGGGTTCTTCCCTTCGGCCTAGCACTCTTCGCTCGCACTTTCGCCAAGTGTATGGATGCAGCACTGGCCCCTCTGAGGCTCCAGGGCATCCGGGCACTGAACTATATCGACGACTGGCTCATCCTGGCTCAGTCTCGAGAGTTGGCGGTACGACATCGAGATGTCGTCCTCGCTCATCTTCAACACTTGGGGCTGAGGCTCAACGTGAAGGAAAGTGTGTTGGCACCCGCCCAAAGAACTGTGTTCCTAGGGGTGGGATGGAACTCGTTGACGATGCAGGCACACCTGTCTCCAGCACATATCGAATCCATTTTTGACCACGGTGAAGAGATTGAGGTTGAGCCACGCCATCACGGTGAAACACTTCCAAAGGATGTTGGGCCTCATGGCAGCTGCTTCCAGCGTGATACCTTCTGGTCTGCTGCACATGAGGGCCCTGCAGTGGTGGCTGAAGACCAACGGGGTTCTCCCCGAGGGGAAATCCGTTCCGTCTGATACAGGTTACTCACAAATGTCTTCGTTCCCTATCAGCATGGAAGAAGCCTTGGTTCTTGTCCCAAGGACCCACATTAGGGGCGCCTTGTCGCCTTGTGATCGTTTCGACAGACGCTTCCCTCACAGGGTGGGGCGCAGTCGCTCTACTCCCGGGGATCCTGGAGAGGGTCCGTCAGGACGGTATCCAACTACTTCTAGTAGCTCCGTTCTGGCCAACCCGTGTGTGGTTCTCGGACTTGATGGCACTCCTGGACGGTCCGCCATGGCAGGTCCCTCTGAGGAGAGACCTGCTATCAGACTATCTCCCTGGCCTATCAGGTGCGCATTTTGCCTTCACCTATGGCTGTAAGGGCTCACTCCACGAGAGGCATGTCAGCCTCCACGGCTCTCCTCTCTGGAGCATCTCTTCAGGAGGTTTGTGATGCAGCTGGCTGGGCCACTCCTCACACTTTCATCCGGGTCTATAGTCTGGACCTTCCCTCCGCACCCGGCACGCGAGCGCTCTCCTCCTAGTTGTGCCCACAGGTTGCCTGCACGCTAGGGCAGGCGGGGTTTCGGCGCGGCATAGTGGGTATCTCGTTCCCATAGTGTCGTCACCGATGTAGTTCGAATTCCCCTCCAAGGGGAACGTCTCGGGTTACGTAGGTAACCCTTGTTCCCCGAGAAAGGGGAACAAGGGTTACACTGCGTCGGTTCGCCGCACCTCTACCCGCCTGGAGTGCCTTGCTTCATAGTAAAGAGCTAAGGTACCTATGTGCTGGCGTGCTTATATACGCCTACAGTTACGGCGTCACATGCTACCGTTCTCACTAAGCCAATAAGATTGGAGTAGTTTTATTCACATTCAGCCCTGCCACGCCTAAAGGCGTTCCCATAGTTCAATTCAATTCAATTCAATTCAATTCAATTTTATTTATATAGCGCCAAATCACAACAGTTATCTCACAGCGCTTTTCATAAAGAGCAGGTCTAGACCGTACTCTGAAGTTATTTACAGAAGCCCAACAATTCCCACCAAGAACAAGCTCTAGGCGACAGAGGCAAGGAAAAACTTCCTTTTAAGAGGCAGAAACCTCGAGAGCAGAACCATGGCTCAGGGTGGGCGGCCATCTGCCTCGACCGGTTGGGGGTGAGGGGAGAGAGAAAGGAGAGAGCAAGAGAGAGAGAGAGAGAGCAGGAGAGAGAGCAGAGGGAGGCAACCTACACAGGATACACATAGAGGTACAGACAATAAAGGTAATGGTGCTATAGACTGAATGAAAAATGGTACAGATATTTGTAGTAATGTTTAGTGATATTAATTATAACAGTAATAATAGCAATAGGACTAGTAATAGCAGTTGCAACTGCAGCAGAGGGCGTCGAGCAGGAACACGGGGGCAGCAGGAGACTCCCAACAACAGATCCAGACTCCACAGCTCCAGAGCCAGCAACACCCGCAGGAAGTGAGGGGGGGGGGAGGACAGGAGGGGGAAGCACACGACCACGGGAGAGGGAGAAAAAAAATCGAGTTAGTAACATGCATTAATGGGATGAGGTTGCACTCAGAGAGAAAGAGAGAAGAGGAGAGAGGAGCTCAGTGCATCATGGGAAATCCCCCGGCAGTCTAGCCTATAGCAGCATAACTAAGGGATGGTTCAGGACTCACCCGAGCCAGCCCTAACTATAAGCTTTATCAAAAGGAAAGTCTTAAGCCTACTCTTAAATGTAGAGACGGTGTCTGCCTCCCGAACCCAAACTGGAACCTGGTTCCACAGGAGAGGAGCCTGATAACTGAGCAGCTCTGGCTCCCATTCTACTTTTGGAGACTCTAGGAACCACAAGTAACCCTGCATTCTGGGAGCGCAGTGCTCTGGTGGGGTAGTAAGGTACTATGAGCTCTTTAAGATAAGATGGTGCCTGACCATTAAGTGCTTTGTATGTGAGAAGAAGGATTTTAAAATCTATTCTGGATTTTACAGGAAGCCAATGCAGAGAAGCTAAGACAGGAGAGATATGATCTCTTTTACTGGTTCCTGTCAGAACACGTGCTGCAGCATAGTGTCGTCACCGACGCAGTGTCTCATTCCCCTTTCTCGGGGAACAAGGGTTACATACGTAACCCGAGACGTTTTCTGAAGAATTAACTGTATTGATAAAAAAGAAAAAAGATACTCAACTGATTTGTTCAGAATGTAATATTGTGTCCAGTAACCAAGTTAGGCATTGTAGATACCAAATACATTGCTGTCTGTCAAACCATTCTGCTGTCCTGCAGTACTGAGCAGTAACCACAGAGAGGCACTCCTTGACAAAGAGAGTGAGATGTGTTCCATGCTGGAGAAGCTGCGGCTAAAAGAGGCAGAGATCCTGAGGATGAGAGAGGACGAGGCCCACAGAGCCAGCTACCTGCAGAGCGCCATCCTCTCCTACGTTCAGGGCTCCCCTCTGGGACACAGCAGCCCCAAGAAGTGACCCAGAGACCCCAACCCCTCAGCACTAACCTCTGAGCCCTCATGGAGAATATCATGATTGTCTGGACTTTAGAAAAGACAGGAAAAGCAGCAGTAGAACAGCAGTAGAACGGATATATGACCGGAATCATACAACAACACAATATGCAGATCCAGGCAAGGAATTCAGGGTTTAAAAAGTCTGGCAAAGCAAAATTGTAGGATCCTTGTTGTTACTCACACACCTCATCAGTACGAGCATCACTTCTATATTCCCAACATATACTTAGTTTAAAAAAAGTACAAACTCTTAAAGTAATCTTAACAAATCACTTAATCTGGTTTAATATCATTTTGCCTCAGTAGGGATGCCAGTGTTGGGAGGTCAGCCCAAATTTAAAATTTAAAGGAAATTTCTAATTCATTAGACTTATTTTCATTCTTCAAGAAACCCGAGCAGTCAGATGATCAGAGAAGAGTTCATCCAGTTTATCTATACCACTTTATCTGGAGGTTAAAGTAACACTGAGCACATCTGAAATGCTGGTAACAATCACTCCTTGTTAAAGCTTAATCAGGAAGTGGCCCAGTAACAGACAATTTCGGTTATGATTTTACTGTTCACTTTAGTTTTGTCTTCCAAATACATTTGGCTAAACTACCTGTAGATCGCCCTGACACCACCCAAAGCTGCAATTTGTTCTGTTATTTAAATGTCTGATGTTGTGATTATTGACAGCTGGACCCAATTTACACCATTTCTGCATCACAAAAATGGAAAACACAGCATCCAGTACCACAGCTTCTGCGTCGACTGAAAATGATGTCAGCTGGACAGAAGTGTGACTTGCTACTGATTGGAGCAAACCAAACCAAAATGCCGACCTGTCATGAGCCAGAATCATCCTTATAGGGCTAGAATCAATTTACTGTATGTAAAGTTTGGAATTTTCTTAGCTAGTCTGTGAGTCTGTCTGTCTACTGATCCAATCCTGCACTTCAGTCCTTAGCTTATCAAGACAAAGAGTCTGCAGCCATGCTAGTGGCACTATGAGGCTGTGCTTTGAGCCAAATGCTCACATTGCCTTGCTAACATGCTGATATTAAGTGATATAATGTTTATAGTAACTGCTAGTTAGCAGTTCATATGAAATATAGCTAAGGCTGATGGGAATTAGTTTTGCTGGTATTTGGTCACAAACCAAATGAAGTGAGACTTTGACCTGATAACAGCACTAGATAAAAGCCAGAGAGTCACCAAAGCTATTGCAGTTAACCACGGCTGGGCATGAATGAACGTGTTCAAATTTCATCACTACATTCATTAGTTGGTGAGAGATTACACTCCCCATGGTGGTATTAGAGGAAAGGTGATTAGGATGCATCATCTGGGAACCATGAATGTCTACAACATTTCACGGCAATCCGACTAATAGTTTTTGAGATCTTTCAGTCTGGACCAATGTGTTGAAACGACCGACAGCTGGCCCTAGAGCCATGTCACTAGCATGGCCTGACATCTGGATCTGTTGTAAATATTCATGGTCCCCAGAGGATGAATAGTTCATGCAAGATACCTTTAAATAATTAAATAATTTTAATAATGTTAGATATTTAGATTAATGAGCAAATTATTGAGGGAGCGACCCTATAACGTTCCATCTATCACCAAAACATACATTTTTACCCCTACTACTTGTGAATTTCTGTGAATAGCTCAGTAATCAGTAATTTTATTGCTGAGTTCATACTTGTGTTGGAATACACCCAACATGTGTAATGAACACTTTCAGGAGTTGCTCCCAGCGCATTAGACTTTTCCCCTGTTTTGCTTGTTTTTAACAAAAGGTGTGCCAAAAGGAAGATTTATTATTGCCAGTTTGAAAACATGTTTTATCATTTTTTGAGGTCAAGTGTCAGTTTTTAGTCACACATTAAGAGAGAGATGGTCAAATCCTGTATTGTTTCAAGATGTATATTATTTCCCCTCTTTTAAATGGAGGAGTGACCCTAAACATCAGAAAGAAGACGTATGGATATGAGCCTAAAGTGCTGTTGAAAGGACATTTTATTTCATCTGATGACAGCCCGTCTTAATGTTTTACTTGTCCTCGGATCATTGCCAAACCGTTTCCACTCACTAATTTCTGCAGCTTTCCCTTTACCTGAGATGAATTGTGCTTAAAATGAACTGCAGGTCATCATTTATATCTATTTTTTTTTTTACTGTCTGGTCCCATTCTGTTTTATTCAGTCTAAATTTAATTGGAGGGAGTGTAGCATTGTTAGCATGTTTACATACAAAATGAGATTTGGTTCAAATATGCCTTAATATCTCTCAGAGCAGAGGTGGCCCCTCTCGAGCTCAGACACAGGAGCAGGAAACCGTTTCATGAAATGTTTTCTGCTGTTTTTACAAATGATATTTTTTAAGAAAACTAAATTAAACTCTGTATGCAGTCGTTTATAAAATCTATTGCTGTTTTATGTCTTGACATTGTAGATATGTGATGAATATTTGTTATTTTATTTTTTTGCTTTTACCAGTTTGCTCCATTTTTGATTTTTGTATCAGTTAAATCAGTCATCAGTCATTTCTGAAATAAATATCACATGATCTTTCTTAATGTGCTGATCATTCTTCCTAACAGGTACCATTACAGTATTCAGAGTGTGGTGTGTTGCTGGGGGGTGTACTGTATGAGGTCACTCAGACCTGCAATTACAGCCAAAGATCCTCAAGTGTCAAGATAGTTCACATACATTTGAAGCCTATGAAACCTTATATTTTACTGTACTGTAGTTCCTGCATGTGGTGATTGTTGGGTTTATCAAGACTTAATAAGGCTGCAAGTATTTTTAGACTGAACCTATCAGTGGTGGATATTGTGAATATTGATATTTTGTCATTCGAATTTAGATTTTTTGACTTTGTGCTCAAAAGCATTCCAGTGATTCCCACCTTAATGAAAGTCTTGCCACTGTGTACAAACCACCATCATGTTCCTCATAAAACCATGGAGCTAAGTGTATTGGGCTAGTATTTCACCTGATATGAGAACATTAATAAACAGCTGAAAGGAAAGATCACACTCGTTCTGGATGTGAACACTTCCCTTTCTAAGATAGCTAATGAAGTCCCTTATTGCGGTTAATAGAACTATAGCGAAACCTTGTAGAAAATAAGGGAAACACGTGTGCATCCTTTTGCATACTAGGCCTATATTTGATATATGCCATTCTCTGCAAATAGTTGTATTAATTTTCTCTATTCTTTTATCATTCTTATATAACTTGCATCTGTCTATTACATATGTATATATTTCTATATTTACTTATCTATATTTTATTTATGTCAACTGTATGTCAACCCCGTATGTGTAAAATACTACTTGGCAATAAAGCTCCTTCTGATTTCCTCCCATTTTAAACATCAAGCTCACTTTACTCTTCATGGGAATACTTCTCAGTTCTTTATATTATTTATTATTATTATTATTATTATTATTATTATTATTATTATTATTATTATTATTATTATTATATTCCATACCCAACTGAAATCAAGTGCAAAGCTTTAAGAATATGCCAATTGAGTAGCAGTAGTAGCAGTAGTAGTAGTAGTAGTAGTAGTAGCAGTAGTAGTAGTAGTAGTAGTAGTAGTAGTAGTAGTGATGTACGCCTTCACAGTAAAATAATTGAAGCGAAGAAGGAAGTACACGAAGTGAATGCCGTCTGCCAAAGAGTAGCGAAGCGTCAACGCACGTCCTTTGATTGAGCTCTCTGTCCCTTTAAACACACTCGGCATTCTCCGGAGGGTTTCGGCACTGTTCGCCATCGACCCCTTTTACTGCGGCTCCATCGCCGAGCGGACTGGCTCGCTACTCTCCTCCGTTGGATCTATTAAACCACCCGCACCGGTTCCCTGAAAGCCTCCAGCTCCTGTACAAATGCAAGCGATCAAATGTGTGGTGGTCGGCGACGGGTAAGAGCACGCTCACCGAAACACAGCGCGTTTCTCCGGTGGGATTCTGTCAGGCGTCCACGGATGGATGGATGATGGGAGGATGCTATGTAGGAAAAGGGGCTGCGGCTCGCTAGTGTGTCGATCGGCCTGGTTTTCTGTGCCCTGATGCTCGGTAGATTTCCTCCCGTATCTGCTTCGTGGTTGAATTCGGTGTGATCGCATCGTGGCATCAGGTTCATTGTGGCGGTGGGTGCGGAGCGCCTGGGGATGCTATGCGGGTACACCTACACGCCTCGTAGGCCACTGGAGGCAGGCTGAAGTGCTGATGCACGCTAAGGAATTTGTGGCCCTGTCAGTGGCAAGCAGGCCCCGCTGCCCTAATTCTGCTCACACTGTGCCTTTCTTACTGCATCCAGGTCCCATTCAGCTTCATGGGGAATTAAACGTGCTGCAGGTTTTTCTTCAGTTCTGTTTTCAAATCTTAACATCGTTGCTAGGTGTGGATGGAAACCAGAGCATGAGACTAATGTTGAAGTCATATGTTTGATGATTAAAGTCAGAATTCTGTAACTAAACCGTTATGACTTTAAATGGTCGAATGCTGCTCTGTCAAGAATTTAGACTTTTTTTCAGACTTCATTTTGCAGGAAAAAGTGTGACCTTAACCCTCCTCTACAGTGGAGCAGATCAATACTGTGCATCACAGGGTGTGTGTGTGCAGCAAGAGATTGAATTCTGAAATCTCATAAATCAGGTGAAGGAGCGATTTTAATAATCAAGCTCAGTTTACTTGTCATGGGGAATGGACTGTATAGCTGGATCTGGAGGGAGCTTTCTAAAGTCTGAAAAAAGAACCCTGATGACATCATCAGGGTTCTTTCTTCATGGACTTCCAACTACAGATTTCTAACAGAAGGCCTGTATTACAAACTTGGGGTGAGGCGTTTGCGAGATGTGGATGTTTACCAGGCAGGGAAGGTGTGTTCAGACAAAATGCTGTTTTTGGTTTGCGGCATTCTCACAATCTTGTGTGTTTTTGTTGTCAGTTTTTATCCATCGCAAAAGCTTCTGTACAGATTGTACAAACATCGTGTAGCTAGCTAGCAACACGGGCCTCCATATTATTGCAGGTGTGTCTGGAGCGTTCCTCTTCTGTTGTGGTGAAGGTCTGTTCAAAGAGCATATTTGACGAGAGGGTGGAGCTGGGCCTGACAGGTCACCATGGTAGCAACTTGTCAATCATTTAGGTATCTAAATTACTTATATATTTATCTGTCCATCTATCACAAGGTAGCCACGCCCTAAAGCATACCCTGCTTTATTGTGTATTTTCCAATAAATGGGTCCATCATTTACTAAATGAATATGATGCTGTGTTGAAGAAGACTTGACACTAGTGACTGAGACCATAAACTCATTAGGAAAGTGCTTAGTGAGGTAATAAATCAGCTGAGAAGTAAGAATGTCTGTCAGCATTCACACCGCAATTTCTTCAGAAATTGCCTTTTCTGGTTTTCTTATCAACTTCTATACAATTGAACTTATTTTTGCATCTAGTGGAGTCGGCCTCTGCTGGCCTTTAGAAATAATTCATATTTAATGTTTTTACAGCTCAGACTCTCAGAAACTCTACTTCTTTCTATCATGTTCCAGTCCCTCTCCTATTTCTCTTGTCTCCTTTTATGTATGGATTCATAAAACTTCTGTGGGAATTTGTCACTCTGGTTGAAACATTTTCAACTCACACCATATGCCTTTCTTTGCTTCAATTTTGCTCCACCCAGAGAACATTTGTATCCATCCATGTCTTTAAATTGATTGAAAATGCAATAGAGTTGTGAATGGGTGGAGACTATTTGTGTGTCCAGAGTAAAAGTAAAAGTCACGCTCGTATCTTTAATAGAGAGTGTTAGGTGTTACTGGTTGAATCATCAGTACAAAAGATGAACAACTGTTTTAGAACACATCTGGTTCTTTGATTACACGCCTGCGGACATAAAAGCTTTATGTTTATAAGCTTTCACCATAACATTACAGATCTTTGCTCCCTAAGAAACAGACAATCTGCATTTTAAATTAATTCAACTTTGGATGAACTCTGGTGCATTTGAACCAGTGCAACTGTAAAAGGTTGTTACAGCTCTGATTAGTGCTTTACTACAATTATGGCTGGGCAATAAAACAATAATGCTAATTATCGCATTATCATTTTCCTCAATAACTATGTAATAAATGTTCAATATATCATTTAATTCAATTTATTTGAATCACGGACAAATTAGCACATAATCTTTCTATTAGAATAATAATTTTGTTGAGGAAAAGGGACTGTAAAAAGATTTACTAATCATATTTTTTGAAAAACATTTTATCATAATAGTTTTGAATGTTGGATGTTCAGTGATTCACTGCTTGGCATCAAATGTTTGTCCCATTCCTACCATAAAGAAAAGTTGAACCACATAATTAACCATCTGGCAAAAATCAGCCTTTAAACTTAAGAAATAAAGATTTTACATTTATCGAGATAATTATTGATATCGAATGGTATGAAATGTTTTTATTGTGATAACATTTTTGGCCATATCTCCCTGCTCTGGCTACAATACCTATGCAGCTCATGGGTATTGTAGTAAGTAAAGCCAACCGCTGTGACAAAGTAATCAGACAAGAGACAATTTCTCAAAAACAACAAGGAGAAAATTCAAACTGATGACCAAAAGATCGACCTGTAGCACTGTGACATTATCAGACTGCTGTGTTTTATTGTTGAATTAGTGAAATTCTTAAAAACTCTGATATTTGCTCACAAAGTTGCTCATTACTTCATGCATGAGCACACAGCCAATATACTCATCCATGGCACCACCAATCTGTGAGGCAGCCTGCGGCTTGTGTCAGAATAGATGGGGGGTGTTACGTGTACTGTATGTGATCAGCCTGTCCATGTAAGTGTGTGTGTGTGTGTGTGTGTGTGTGCGTAGAGGGCTACTGTGTCCCTCAGGCGACATGAATGTAGGCCAGTGTTCGTGTGGCACAGTAAAAGGGAGTAGCAGCCTGCCTGTCACACACAGTCATGCTTCCACACTCACACACAGCCTATACAGAACTTGTTTTTGCACATATGAGTGTGCAACAGTACTAAATGTATACTCATGTCTCCTCTTGTTGTCCCTCTTCTTCAGGGCTGTGGGTAAGACCTGTCTGCTGATTAGTTACACCACCAATGCCTTCCCTGGTGAATACATCCCCACTGTGTGAGTAAACCACACTGCACAAACTCTGACAGTTATTAGTTATTTGTAGCAGTGGCTTCATGTTACAGGACCCTACCATAGTTTAAGGTCGAGTGCTATGACAATATATATACTGTGATCCAATAAATAATTGCTAACTGTGAGTAAGATTTGAACATAACGTTTATAACGTGGTGGCTCTTAATTTCATATTCCAACATATTCCACATCAGTGAACAGAACTGATTTATGGTAATATTGTTTTCTGCATTAGATTTTTGCATCAGTGCTTTGGTTTGTCAAGTATTTCATTTGCTGGATTAGCTGAAACCTTCCTGCCTGGTTATTTTAGCTATGAATTCATGCTTGCATGGTCATGTTTGAAGGTTGTCGTGTAGTAACTGTGATTTAGAAGGAGGGTTTCTTACTTTTGGAACAGGATTCCCTATACAAATAAAATCCACTAGGTGTATGCATCCCATCTCTTAAATGCATTATACTCAGCATATTATCTGCCTTCCTGCAGCTTTGACAACTACTCTGCCAATGTGATGGTGGATGGGAAACCAGTGAATCTGGGCCTTTGGGATACAGCTGGACAGGAGGACTACGATAGGCTCAGACCGCTGTCTTACCCACAGACGGTATTCATACCCCTTCTGCCCAATCACAGACTTATGCACTCACACATTATTGCTCAGTACTCAGCCTCTAAAACTATAGCTAAAGAACATTTCAACAGTAAAACACAGAGCCAAGCTCTGCTCTCTGTGGGAGTTTGTCCTTACCACTATCGCCAATGCTTGCTCGTTGTGGGAATTGTTAGGTCTCCTTAAATAATATTATAAGGCGTACAGTCTAGACCTGCTCTGTATATAAATAAATAATAAATAATTATAAATTATTGGATTCAAACTTTTGATTTTGAGGAAGTTGCACCAGCCGTTGCTAAGTTCAAACGTCGGCCTTATTTAGACCAAATCAGGAAATACCCAGCGCTCCCTCTCCTCATTCACTCTCTAGGTCGCTCGACCACTGCTTTCTGTTTGTCTCTCTCTTTCTCTCTCAAACAAATTCACACAAACCAAATTAAACTTCCTGTGTTGCTATTTTTCAGCAAAGACTGCAAGCCAGACACAGACATCGACTGGGCACACGAAAGAAACCCAGGATAGGGAGGGATTCTTAGTTTGGTCCATGAACTTCAGCGACTCTTCACACTGACTGGAGCGCTGTGGCTGGACTGGCCACCGCAGCGTGATGTCGGGTTGTGTTTCTCCCAGAGTTGATTCTGTTTCACCATTTCCGCTGCAGGTCGCTGTGGTATTCTTTCCGGCAACACTGCAGCCTAAACTGACTACTCCCACTCAAATGAATGGGAGGACCTGCCGTTCGCTGCAGTGCCTGATTTGGTCTGAATCCAGCCATAGCCTAGTTACGTTTTTACAGAACACTAAATAATGATGTGATGACCAAAACAAGCCAGTTGTCACTAAATGTTTACATGGACTAACTGACTGTGGAACAGTTGGAAACTAGCTTGCTAATGAATAGTGTCCAAGAGGAAAATACATAACTTGGAATACGGTGGACATAATGATGTAGACCCTTCATAGTTTAAAGCTTGGGTAGGCAACGCTGGAGAACGAGCATGAGACAGCTATATTCTAGAAGTATCAAAACGAAAACATCCACGGGCAGAGCGTGCACAGGTAGACAGGCAGGTAGGTCAGCCAATCACCTCATTCAGATTTCACTCTGGTAATCAAGGCACAGAAGATTATTTCAGTTCATTACTTAATCCAGTGGTGGGCGATACTGTATGGCGTAATGACGGCTCTTCTCTCCACTGTTAGTTACTAAACATTTCTTTGACAGCAACAGTTCAATAAAGAAGTGTTAGTGTCTAAAAAAATAGACTATGTGTTTTAATAACAGTCTAAACAGATTGATGTAATGATTCATCTAACCCCTGGACTCAATTCAAAATTAAGAAAAATCTTTTTTTGTGGCTCCATGTACACACACACACACACACACACACACACAAAACTCACTCTCAACTAGCCATCTCTCTGGTTCTCTCCCAGGATGTGTTCTTGATATGCTTCTCCCTGGTCAGTCCGGCCTCCTTTGAGAACGTCCGAGCTAAGGTCAGTACGCTGACTGAGCGCCTGCCCATTCCTTTGTCCCCACTCTATGCCGAGTCTGACCACAAGGAGGCACATCTTTGGCTCCACCTGGCTTATCACACCGCCGCCCCACCCATTCAGACCTCGACTTAGAACAGTCTGGATTTAAACTGATCCCCCCCGGGGGTTGTGTTACAGAGACATGTTGTGAGGCGAGGTCTGAATGAGTCCACACACTCTGCAGAGGGAGCGTGACAGCCGGCTGTGGTTTGGTCTGCTGAGCATCATGAGACGCTCTCATATGAAATCACACTTTCCTGAAGGTCCAGCCTCCCTCTGTAGAGTCTGTATGCTTCTGGCCCGATAGGATCTTCTCATCATGTCATTTGACTGGAGGTTGCTTTGCCTGAGGATGTTTTGTATTCATTCAACTATGCATCCATTCAAACAGATCTACTAAAAACAGCCTTTTCTAGTCCCACAACTCAGAGTCTGTTGAATGTCATCGTGGAAAGGAGCACATCGCTCTGCCTCTGTATCCGGCTAACTGCTCTCTTTCTTTTCTCTCACTGACTTTGTCATTTGTATATGCATATGTACACGTGTGTGTGCGTGTGTGTGTGTGTGTATGTGTGTGTGTGGTGCCCCAGTGGTACCCTGAGGTGAGACACCACTGCCCCAACACACCCATCATCCTGGTGGGCACCAAGCTGGATCTGCGAGATGACAAGGACACCATTGAGAGGCTGCGAGACAAGAAGCTTTCCCCCATCACCTACCCGCAGGGCCTGGCTATGGCAAGAGAGATTGGTGAGGCTTTGCCACGTGCACAACTGGATATGTTTTGTATGAAGATTTAGATCAGTCATTAGCATTTCTTTTGCCACAAATGATGGGTGATGTATAGGAGCCATAAGAGAGATGAAATACAGGGAGCAGGTTGTTTTCACAAATCAGGTCAAACAAGAACTTTGTTGCGTTCACATCACAGCCAAGTTTGATCAAGAAGCCACACCCAGTCTACTGAAAATGGAGTCATGGGCATAGGAGTTCACATTTTACATGACATCTTTTACTAGTTATTTGTTATTGAGCTATAAATGATGGGCTAAGGAGGCCTCAGATCAAGGACTTAAAGAAATAGATAAACTAGAAGGAAGAAGGGCCTCAGTTACACAGCTGGAATTATGAGTGGAAGCAGGGAGAAAGAGCCTACTTTGGTCCAAAAGTTAAAAAATAGACCTACTAATTATCATGTTGGATGTCATTGGTTTAAATGACAGAAATCTAAAAACCACAGTTTGTGGTTTTAGTGGGGGTTCTGTGCTGGAAAGGTCTGAGTGCGGCTGTGCTCAGCTTCCTCAAGCCTTGGGTGATGTTGTCAGGTTTGCGTCTGTTTGGAGACCGAACGTGTGCTCGCCACGTGGATCTGGGGCCGAAAATGGCTTGCACCAGAAAATAACAAGGCCCCTGGTAACCTGCACTACAGCCAGAGACACTGCTTCATGCTTGTTCATAACTGTTGAATACTTCCAGCACATAATGCAACAAGATATAACGTGTGCATTAGTGACCGTCAGAGGTGCTGATAGGTGATTTGGAACTTATATAACAGATCGAGCCAGGCTAGCTGTTTCACTTTCAGTCTTTATGCTAAGCTAACCACATCGTGGCTCCAGTGGCCTGTACTACAAAGTTTAACCTACTCAGGGTTATCAAGCAAACTCTGACCTCTGTTAAATGGTACTATGACGGTGAATAAGATGTTAGTTGAGTTGAGTTTTTTCACAATGGTAAATGCTCCGTTTTTTCCCAAGAAGAATGCTGGATGATAGC
This sequence comes from Lepomis macrochirus, assembly GCA_024633595.2. Lineage (NCBI taxonomy): Eukaryota > Metazoa > Chordata > Actinopteri > Centrarchiformes > Centrarchidae > Lepomis > Lepomis macrochirus. Next base: position 27,726,025 of record JALXJV020000023.1, read on the forward strand.
ATCAGGATATGAGGAGTTTAAAGAAACACCGTGGTGGACAAGAAATCCAGGTTAAGCTTGTTGGCAGAGCATTGAGTAAATTTGGAATTGTCTCATCAGTGTTTTTGTTGTAATTCTGTATATAATTATCACAAATCTACAAGTAAAAAAATTGAATATTCTCTGAAATTCAGACATTTTTTAGAGAAACTCTGAAAATAGTTTTTTTGTCAAGGAGCCACATTGTGTCATTTTGCTAGGCTGCAACTTCACACACACACACACACCTCTGCCGTGTATTATGCCTGTAGTGGAAAAATTATAATAAAAAATAAAAAAATAAAAATTATATTATAGGTTAGGCTGCTTCTCAATAGGATTTAGCAATGAGGAAATACTGGTGATTTCAGCATACAGTCACCATATCATCATGTGCATTGGGACTTTAGAGACTTTGCTGTGAAGTGGCCATAGGCTACTCAGAAGAAAACTACAGAGTTTGTGACTTTAATCTCAGGGAGTTTCTGAGTTTTGTTCTTGCAAAAGTTACCATATTTAAATATGCTCCATATTTGTATAGCGCCTTTCTAGTCTTTTCAACCACTCAAAAGCGCTTTTACACTACATCTGCATTCACCATTCACACACATTCATACACTGGTGGAACAGCCGCCAGGGGCAATTCAGGGTTCAGTATCTTGTCGGGGTTCGGTATCTAAATATGTCAGGATGAAATCTAAAAATATTTTATCCAGTGGTGTGTATTAATTGATCTCATTAACACTGAGTGTGTAGCCCACATATATAGGTAATTTCGAGTTAACCACGAAGATCACCTGCTCGGAGCGGTTCAGAGATGCAGCGTAAATTGCCGTGGCAACACACCTCGGGTAAAGCCTATGCAACTTTTGTAGTACGGGTTAATCGGGAAGTTACACCCGACATCACAAGTTACTCTTGAAGTTACCTGGATAAGCCAGTTACCTGGCTTCTTAGCACAGGCCACTGCTCTGTACGCAAGGATACAGACCAGAGAGTGATACAAGAAAGCAAACATGTTCAGCCATTCCTTTCAGCAAGTGAATCAAGGGGAACTCTGCTTACAACAAAACAAAAAAGTAAAATCATTAACCTAACCCTTCATGATACTTTCTTTGTTACATATACCTTGCATTACTGTCCTTTTCCCTAACGCAGTACAGCATGCTGCTAACCTTCCTGGCAGCCACACTGAAAAAGCCTTCTGGCTTCACAGTGCCTCCCTGATCTCTCTCCAAAAAACTCTATCTTTTGCGTGTTTTTGTTGTCACGACACAGCAAATCCTACTCAAGAGGATTTAAAACATTTCCAGACAGTCTCTCTAATTGCATTCATGTTGTTGCCCTGCTTACACACTTCTGCACACCTGGCCAATCGCTGGGTGAAGGAATAATAATAATAATAACTTTATTTATAGAGCACCTTTCAAAAACAAAGTTACAAAGTGCTTTACCATAAAAACAAGTAATAAAAATAAATAACGTATAAAAAAATAAATAATTACATACAAACACTATTAATACAGCAAATACCATCAGTGAAGAACAAGCCATAAGATCAAATTGAGAAGAGATTTAAAAGAGACAAAAGAAACAAACAGTAAATTTAATTCTAAAACTCTGATGTCAGAAGATGACATCTTATCTAGATGAAAGTATATTTTACATTTAATTTGAAAATCCAGGTCCCAGAGTCCGGATGACGAGTGGAGAGGCAGATCCAAGTTGCTTGAAGCTGCTGACAAGCTTAATGGAGATGCTGGTTTCCTTTTCTAGCATCTTCTATCCACAGCCAAAACCACCAGCAACTGGTTTGCCGACCATGGTGTTACTATGTACACCTCAGCTGACCTGGACCCCATAAAGAATCTATGGGCTATTGTCAAGAGGACTGTGTAAAAAGTACAGAGTACCTTTTTCAAAACTTTTAAACTTTTCAGGTCTGCATTTCTGTATAATACTTTCTTTATTCTAACATTCTAATATTTTGAGATATAGATTTTTGATTTCATTGAGCTGTAAACTGTAATCATCAAGATTAAAACAAAAAGGTCTTAATATTTTACCTTATATGTAATTAATCTAGAATATATGAAAGTTTCCCTTTTAAATTATGTTAAAAAAAACGCTAAATAAATCTACCTTGCAACTTAGTAACTTGCAATGCCAGATAACAGCGAACAGTCAGTTATGATTGAAATATCCAGACCATGTGTGTAATAGAGTCAGAGGGGCAGGTGGATGGTTGCAACAGTGTGTTCATTAATGTTGAAGGTGGGCAGGAATCAGCATGTTAATATGCTGCAGAATCTCCACCATTTTGTTATAAAAGAAATGAAGAAATTCTTCTGTCTTCTCTGTGGACGATTCAACCGGCTGGCCAAGCTGGGGACCGGTTACAGAGTTTGTGGTTTTAAAGAGGATTCTGGGAGTTTGACTCTGTTTAGCGATCAAGTCTGAAAAATAAAGAGTTTCCTGCTTCTTTGATTAAACACTGATAAGTGGACGTCAGAGATTTGAGCGAAGCAAGGAGCACTGTGTTTATCCTTCTTCCATTTACGCTCTGCCTTCCTGCATTGTCTTTTTAAACTCCTTAGTTCTTTATTTAACCATGGCAGATAAGAATATTTCAACTTATTCTATCTGGCAGGAGCTATTAAAACGCTGACAAGCTCCTCTCCGGTGAGGCTCTGGCATTCGTTTGTGCTAAAAATGTGTTGGAGGCAGTAAAAGCCTGACAGCAGCGAGGAACAGCAAATGAATTTAGGGGTGGTGGTGAATCACTGTGGGGTGTGGGGTCAGGAGAGGAATAGAACCTGGAAGAGCACAGATCAGGGACAGAAAAATCAACCAAATTCCCTTCCAGAAACCATAGGAGAGCACCATGGACTCAGTGAGAGGGATATTCATCAGGATTAACCCAAAACTCTGTAATGGTTAAAAAAAACCATCTATATTGTTGGCTGTGAGAAAATCCTGGCAGATGAAAGGTTTATTAGCAAGGAATCTTACATTAAAGGGACACTTTGAGATTCTTATCCAATACACTTTTTGTTAAATTGAGTGACGATGTCGTCATGGGTCGGTGGCTCTCTGTTTTTCATGTGCTCTGAAAAAAAATCCGGTTTTCCTACACAGCCCTGGAAAGCAAGGACAGAGCTGATTCAAAGGCAGGGACAGAAGAAGAGATGTGCCTGTCAGATTATTATTTGTTTGGTGATGGAGTAAAGCCAGCGCTCGCTGAAACTTCACTAAGGTGTGAAGTGTGATGGAGAAACAAGCAACATCAGGAAGGCAGGGATTTTTACTGGTGACCATGAACAAGTTAAAAAGTTTCACAACATGTAGCGGCAGAGGTGACACCCAACGGGACTCCCTGCTTTTCCCCTGGTGTGTATACCTACGGTCCGTACCAGCCCCATCTGCACACAGACACTCCTACAACAACGTTTACAACATATTTAAACTGTAAAGGTTGGGTATGCATTCTGGAGTAATCCAGTTCCATGAAAGATTCCATGAGTTAGAGTCAGCAACACAGTAAGTAATGTAACTAACGCTGTGGGTTAGCAAACTGTGGCTACAGCTGCTGCTGCAAAGCTTACATGCAGAGAGGACGCTGAGCCCAACTTTAACCTTAACAGTATTTCCATAGATAAAATACAAATGCCTATTGCCTAGAACAGATGAAATAAAATACATAATAAACTGAAGAATTACCAAACAAAAGACAAACCTCTTCTCTTCTTCCTGCTCCCCTCTCTCTTCCTTCACTGCTTGGTTTAGCCCAGGTAATTGGCATTGCTGTGTGGCTGCGTTCTCTTGTGCACTTGTGTAAAAAAAGCAAAACAAAAATAAAAACAGAAGTAAACCTCAAACAGAGAGTGATTAGTAGGGGTTCAAGCACAGCATAACAAAGATGGACCTCCTGTATTGGCCTGTTTGTCGATCCTCACACAGTCCATGTCCTTCCTTCCTCAGGGGCTGTGAAGTACCTGGAATGCTCTGCTCTGACCCAGCGAGGCCTGAAGACGGTATTCGACGAGGCCATCCGAGCCGTGCTCTGCCCTCCGCCCGTGAAGAAGAGGGGAAAGAGGTGCACCATGTTCTGAGGAGGAAACACTGCTAAAACACTACACTACATCACCATGAACAACAACCACTACTTCTCTGGATTAAGGGGATGAGAGAGAAAAACTAGCGAGAGTGAGTGTGCACTGCTGAGATTGCTTTCTTTATATTGATGTTTTTTCAAAGCAATATTGGTAACAAGACCAATATTTAATCGGATTTTTTTACCATTACTGAATAGGTTCATAGGCTCTCTGTGAAAGACATCTGACTGTCCTCCTACTTTTTACTCATAGAACAACATCAAGTTGCCACGAGGGCTGACAAAGATTTCTATTACTTGTCTTCATACTGCAACATCTCTTCTTTCTCAACCATGCTTGCTTGAATTAATGCAGTGTTGACTAGATAGAAAGTGAACTGTGAATACGCCTTCAGGTCTGAAGTTACCCTCAGCTCCTGATCTAAGATCAGCACGCTACTGGCATGCACGCAGAAATCTGGTGGAACTATAGTAAAAACTAAATACCACTGCATTCACTGAATTTAAAAAATGGAGCATGGTGTCTTAAGAGGAAATAACGTGTTTATCTACAACAAATGATAGTAATACGTTAACCTGGGTCTTATTTTTGTAGTTTTAGTCAGCATTCCAACCAGTAATGACATTTTCACCAAGTAACTTGCTGAGATTTAAGAATGTCACATTTGTACTTGAAGCTTCTGTCTTCTCATAGAGGCTGTATGTCAAAATAGTTTCAAAATAAGATTATTATTATTAATTATTTTAGTTTTATGCAAATATGTTGCATATTGTCAAAACACTGTTTTTAATCAAATGGCCACACAGAAAATTTGGGGCCAGGTAGTGTTCTAGTTTTGAAAAGCTGTAACATTGGACAAAGTTAAAGGAACAGGGGGCCCATTTTCACCCTTAACCTAAGAGGTTCAGAAGCCTTGGTCAACTGTAACAACTGTCCTTGCCCTTTCAGACATCCCAGCAATTCCTTTAATGAGGAACGTGTTATTTATACTAACAGGAACCTTTGCTCTAAAATGATTATATGAAAGAGACCTAGCAAAACTTTTAAAATTCAGTCAAAAGTTTTAACTCCAGTGACTTTTAGCCTCAATCCTAAAATTAGGTTTGTGTGAAGGCTCATTCTTGACCTTGTGAACAGGAAGTTCCTATCAGTTATCAGGTCCATCAGCCACACCTTACTGCCTGATCAGGAGAGGAGTTTGTTCAGTCAAAGACTATGAGGTGTGGCTATTTACAAGGTCAAAAATGAATGTTCAAGCTCTGCTTGTGAGGAGTAGTTTGAAAAATTAGTCTTAACTTAAGGTCCACTCGCTAGGTTTATTTGCCAGCTTTTAATCTGTATCTCATGGTCTTCATCAACAAAGATTTCTGTGGGTCATTCGCTGGGTCTTCTTCGCTAATGAAGCCCGTGACATGTGGTTGAAGGCTCTGGAAACAGCCTATAAGTGAACCTTGAGTTGATAGAATTTTGTCCAATGGCCTGAAGTTGCTTCACTCCGCTCTGTGCCAATCCAGACTTCTTATGGGGGAAAAAAAGGATCTGTTCCTCAAAAACGGTTGTGTTCTTACGGACCTGTCGACACACATCCGATCTTAGTCAGGTGTCTTTGGGTAACTTCATCTAACTGTGAACACGTGACAGATAAGCATGCCAAACATGGGGCTGTATAACCTTGCTGCCTGAGTTCTGCCTCTGGGGGTGGAGGAGCTTGCATGGGTCTTAAAATATGCTGTCTTAATTTATCCCATTGTTTAAATATTGTCTCTGTTCCTCTGTGTGTGTGTTTGTTTGTTCCACTGTGTGTGTGTGTGTGTGTGTGTGTGTGTGTGTGTGTGTGTGTGTGTGCTGTGTGTGTGTGTGTGTGTGTCTTTGTTCCACTGTGTGTGTGTGTGTGTGTGTGTGTCTTTGTTCCACGTGTGTGTGTGTGTGTGTGTGTGTGTGTGTGTGTCACAGGCGTATATATGAACACTGGTGTGTGTGTGTGTGTGTGTGTGTCACCAGAGTGTATATGAATGCTGGTTTGTGTGTCTCTGTGTGTGTGTGTCACAGGCATGTATATGAACACTGGCGCGCGTGTGTGTGTGTGTGTGTGTGTGTGTGTGTCGGTATCAGTGAGACAGCTTTGTTTGACAGTCGAGGGTAGTGCTTAAAAGGACAGTATTGTTTTAAGCCAAGTTTTTTAGTGTCCAGTTTTGGTACTATTTCATATTGTATTGTAGTAATACACACAATGTTTCAACACTCTGTGGGACATAAAGAAAGAAAAAATGGATATTAATGACATCTAGTGATATACAGAATAATCCTTAGAAAAGGAATGCGTTATGAGTATCTATCTACATGTACCTGAATATTTAGCTCTTAAAACTTAAACAATTCAAACTAAAGGGATTATACTGTAGTCGCTCATGTTGAAGTTAGAAGTGTTGCTAACAGTGTACAATAAAGGGGCCAATCTTTGTGGAGTTTGTCGTTGTGGCAAACGGTGCAGGTTGCACCTTTATGAAATGCATTTCTGTATGGTCGCAGGCCTGCAGTGTGTCTGTCTCCCTCCTGTGGTGAGACGCAGCACTGCAGTCCAACTCTGTCACGCTGTCTTTGGTTGGCATAGCAAACTGTGTGGTTGAATCATGTTGTGCGGTCCTGCCTAGCTAAGGTGTCGAAATGTAGCTGAGAAACACAGCAAAAAATTCTAATCTATTATTGCATGGAAGTTCTCTGGTTATTTGACCCACTGTAATTCTTCGGAGAGGTTGTATGATGAAATGCATTGGCCATGTACGTATGTAATGTAAAATGACTTGTATACTTGTTCCAACTCTGTCTTATTTTTTATTACTTCACGTCTGTGTGGTGAAATATTTCAATTTTTTGTATACTAAATACAAATGTATATGTAAGGTACTCTGCTCTCTGTCCTGGTTTGTTCTTCACTCAGCTTTTTCTTTCCCTTTATTCCACAAAGCCAAGATACACATAAGGACATTGTGGGATTAAAGTCATTAGAAAATGTTAAGTAAATAAACAAATATGCAAACATGCACACTCTGGGAAATATTCAATAGGGGTCATCACATTATATTGTTTAATTCATCTGTTCTCCACAGCAGCACAAACTAATATATAGACCTAAAGGTCATGTTGACCTTCAGTCTGGGCCCGTATTCATCAGGCTTCCCAGACACTGCTAAGAATTGAGACTTAAGAGTAAAAAAAAAAATCTTGCCTCAAAGCTGCGTCTAAAAGTAATTTAAGTGAAGCAGTCTTAATGCTGATTCTCAACAGTTTGCTGTGCCGCACACAGGATTTTGAATCACGACATAGGCAAGAAGCAGTCACTGAATAGATTTCCTTATTTAGGAATATTCGCAGATAAATTCACATTGAATGGTGAAACTCCTAAGAGGAGTTGGAAGTTCAGCACACATTTGACAATAAAGAATTTTTAAGAGAATTGTGCCTACTGCTCCTGTGAAGCCGGCTATTTGAATGAATTGTGTTTGCTTCTGTTGGATTAGGGGGGTGTTGTTGGGAAGGCGATGAAACGCGTAGCAGTGTGTGGAGCTGTAAGTGCCGTAATTGTTTCCATAACATTTTGGCTTATTGAAGTTTGCGATGGCCTCAAATCATCAGCACTGCACTGCTGCATTTGTCCTGTAGCAAAGAAACAAAGTGTCATCACCACCTCTTATTCAGTTGAAAACGCATTGCTGCGTCCGTGGTGAGATGACGTCCCTCACAAACTCGCTGACAAAGATGATGCCTGCTGTGTCCAAATTACACTGGCTAATCAACTGCGCGTTGTCAAATAATTCAGAAATATCATTCCACTCCTGAAAGACCTGCGCATGTCTCTGTCTCCACAGCGCCATCACAAGCCCCTGCTGGCAACTCCTAACCACTTGAGTGACCTCTGGAGCTGTCTTCAGTAACTGGGAGAGTAAGAGTGATTCTTAGCTTTAAGAAATATGATAACTTGCTTTTATACTTAAGTTTAACAGTAGGAGTAAATTTCATGATTTTTCAGCACTTCAGACTAAAAATGGCACTTTGAGAAGCTGATCTTTGAAACTGGTAGACTACAATATATGTACAGAGTAGACTGCTTAACTATTGAGTTAATGAACAGGACATTTGATAATTCTTCTCTGGTATCATGTTCTCCAACCTGGTGATTTACTGCTTTTCTTCTTAAGTTGTTTAGACTGTTCCTTAGATAAGGCAAGCTACTGGAACACGTCACCTGGGACTATATACACCTCGTACTTATTCTACCTCATCATGCCAGTCCTGAACATCCATATCTTGGATTGAAATCTCTAGCCTGGTTTCAGACCTCTGAGTCGCCGACCACGTCTGATTTGTTCACTGACTCAAATCGAATGAAGTGAAATGAAATTGGAGCAGAAATCTCCACGATCATCCCAGAAATACAATAATAAAATGTTCTTCCTACAAGCCTTTCAAATGAAATGATGAAACTTCAATTTGGTCGAGAAGATTATGAAAGCCCCAGACTGTACGTCTCTTTCATACAGGAGGATTTCTATCAGCAGGTCGAATAACTACAGGTGTCTACAGGTAAGCCTGCGGCTTTGTTTAGCAGAGCAAACACTGCCTAGCTTGTTTGACTTGTTCTGTAATTGCTATATCAAAATCGTCATTATATGTAAATATTAGTGAGAGACAAAACTGCCAAGTTAAACCAAAAGTAAATTTCTGGAATTTTAAATTTTCCCATGACCAAAGTGACTCCATTAGTTTTACTAGTATTAACAGTTAAGTCCCACATTTGCAATAATAATAAAAAAAATCTTTCTGGTGTCACACTCATTATTACTGTTTAGTACTGTACCATTATTACTGTATCTGCATAAAGCAGTAATAATGGCCTACATGATCATTGCTCATACTTGTTTTAAACATCATCTGCAAACATGTTGCCTGTTCAGTTTTCCCCAGTTCTGAGGACACTTCACTCTCCTCCATGTTCGTTTATTCTGAAAGCAAATTTCTTCCCTGCAACACAGACACGTGTGGAAGAACGTACCACGGTGAATTTAAAAAGATAGGCAGAGTGATATGAGAGACTGAAGCAAATGAACCCTGGTCCGTTAAAGGAAGGTACTCAAAATCATTTACAGAAATATTAAATAAGCACAAATAACAAAAGTAAGGTTGGCTGTGCAGTGGTTGACTTTATTTACTGAATAAAACTGACCTCTATCTGTATAATGAAGTGAGGTAATAAGACAGGAAGGATTTGTCCTTATTCCTCTGAGCAGACGGGCGGTGTCCTGAGACGAGGCTCGTGTTGGTCAGCAGGCCAGGAAACCTCCGTCCACCGCCAGAGTGACTCCATTAGTCATGCTGCTCTTATCACTCAGCAGGAATAAAATAGTGTTCACCACATCATCCACCTCTGCACACAGACACACAGGGAGATCAGAACAAATGTATGTCAGTGCAGGTGTGTGCACACTGAGTAACTGCAGCAGGACAGATTTGGTTTATACCCATGCTGGTATTAAGATTAGATTTGGAAGTGATTGCACTTTTTATCTTGACTGTCGATGAAAACTATGAACAGAATTGGTGTCCAACACTAACTGAACACAGCTCTCGCTCCAGTTATAGAAGGACATAACAAATCTTATCCAAGCCCACAAAACACATGTAGGCTGGGCACGCAAGGGTGAAGAGCTGCTCCATTGTTCCACAACCAGGATGGAATCCACATTCCAGAATATTAATCAACCATCAGCCTCCTTTTCAGCATCCTTTTGTGCTGGCACTAAAATAACTCCATAGTGCGAGCACATCCTCCAGGTGTGTTTTGTAAAGAGATTTTAAAAAGCTCAGTTTCAAGTAGGGGAGAGAGGAGAAGATGGATGCCAGTCTCATGTCTGTGTTAAGTACAGAGCTGGAGCTTAGCATAATGACAAGAAGCAGGGGGAAACAGCTAGTGAGACTCAACAGTACACGTATCTGTTTATTTAATTGGTAGGCCTGAACAATTAATCGAAATCTTATGGAAATCGCAATATGGCCTAATGCAATTTTCAAATCGCATGCAGATACTGTCGTACAGAGATGTCCTGGCTTACACATTATGTTCTACAGACTAAAGAAAACATCTTTGTTTAATACAGATCCAAAAATCCAACCTGTCCTCCAACATAAATGACAAAATAGGACTTCCTCCTTTGGTACTGTTGGACGGCCACTAGAGGTCACTGCCACAACAAGCGTTACTATGAGGCTTAAAAACAAGCTTGAACAAACAACTTGTATTGTCTTTTTCTGTCTGGAGAGGACGGTCTCCAAAGATAACAATAATTTTTCAATAAAAATGGGAATAAAAATGTAAAAATGACCACAATTGCAATATCAGTTAAAATAATCCAAATCATTTAGCCCTGATAGGTTGGCGTGGTTTTGAACTTTAGACAGAGCCAGCTGTACGTAGTGATGAAGGCAGCAGTATGTATATACAGCCTGCAGTGTCTGACCTGCAAAGCGGCCTAGGGGTATGCGGGAAATCATGGTCTTGGCTTTTATGGGGTCACTCCAGCCCAGGCGACCCATCTCAGTCATCACCACTGTGGGGTTCACACTGTTCACACGGATCTGATCAGAACACAACTTTAGTTAAAACGGTTCTAACATTCAATCAATAACAGCACCATTAAGAACAGCAGAGACAATTAAAAGGATTTAATTGTGCTTTATTAATATTCTGTATTAATAATTGTTTCACTGTTGTCATTATCAAAGCAACACTATGAACATTTTGCAAAACAGCAGCAACTGTGACAATGTGGGCATTCTGCTAAATGGTAAATTAGCAGTTAAAACCCAAACAAGTGCAGTGAAGTTAGAGAACTGACTCTATAACTTTCTGTTTTACAGCAAGATTTATCTCAGGTTTGCTAACTTTAACACAATAAGCCACTGTTCATTCCATCATATCTAATGAGCCAAACTATGAAGGGACAGCGTGAGGGTACCTGGTGGGGTCCGAGCTCTAGAGCCATCACCTTAGTCAGCATGTCCAGGGCTCCTTTAGTGGCACCTGAACAATGACAGGAACACAAAGAGTGAAGGATCACTGAGCATCACCAGGGTCACAGCATGAAAACCTGGGCCCTTTTCCTTTGCAGTCTCAGTGCGGCCCCTAACCCTTTCAATACAAATAACTGAACCAACAACTCTACACATGGTGCACGGTCATGCAGGTTTTTCCATTATGGCATGGGCAGTGTGTCCCCATGTCACAAGAGAAAAAGCCCCCTCCTCCCCTTTTCATGAAAGCTGATGCCAGTGCTTTGTTTTTCTTATGGTCAGGTCTATGCTGCTCTCTGCTGGGCAACGCTAAAACGCAATATGCCTCTTCACTTGTTTTCTGTGTTGGAATTTAATTTTAAGGTGGCATGGAGAGTTCATGTCAAACAATTTATTTAGTTATTAAAAACAAAAAAACTAACTCTGTATCTCATTAACATGTTTTTCATTTAATTAAATTAGGACATACATGTAACATTGTGGAGTTAACAGGAAGGTAAGTGTTTATCAGGTTAATTGTTACCTGTCTGCAACTGCATTATCACATCATAATGTTACTTTGGCTTTTGCTTTAAGAGATCTAAAAACTGAAATCTGCAGGGTGGATGCTGGCACACGGTGGTTCCTCTGTTACTCACAGTAGACAGCGTGGTCTCTGAGGGCACACTGCGAGGCCTGGCTGGACACGTTGACTATGCAGCCGCCTGATCCTCTGGCCTTCATTCCACGAGCAACTATCTGACCACACAGAGAGAAAGCTCTGTTTGATTCAACAGAAGCAGTTCTGTTGTACATACTGTCTCGGACACCAAAGCCTGAGTTTAGCATTAATGTTGTCTTTTATAGTGCCTGTACCTGGGAGACATGCAGCACAGCTTTCACATTCACATTGAATGACCTGGAGATTAAAGACACTTTAGAGAATAATGAACACAACAGGCCACATGATGAAACTGTAAAGTCTGACTCATATGTTCTACATTGGACTGGATTCTACAACTATTTGCTTCTGCAGCCTCCCAGTTTGAAATCATCAAAGTATCTTGTATTTTGTCTTACTGGTCAAACTGGTCAGCGGTGACCTCCAGAAACGGCTGCAGGTTAGCACAGGCAGCGTTATTCACCAGCAGGTCGACGGGGCCGACTTCCTGCAGGGCTGCCTCCGTGGCCCCCCAATCCGCCAGGTCCACGCACACCGGGTTGATGGATGCACACTGTGAGGAAGGACAACACCACACATGTCGGCGCAGATAGCAAAAGAAGAGGGAGATGAAGGAGAAGGAGAAGGAGAAGGAGAAGGGCAAAACAGGAATGGCTAAATGAGATTAGTTTAAAAGATGGACAGACAACCAGCACTGATCCATTTCACAACAAACACTGTGCAGTTAAACAGAATGAAAGTACCAAACTGTACATTTCTTGTTTTTACGTAAACTGACTATGAAAGTCTGTAAGAAGTACACACTGTACACTATAAGTATTAAGAAAACAGTATCAGTACTCCAGTGTTTATCACTAAGAAATATCCTCACAGGAACTGACAAAATCACTTTTGAGTAAAATCCTAAACAGTGTGTGGTCTGTCCAGAAAGAGTGGGGGTCAGAGGTCGGGGACAGGGGCCCCTCAGATAGGTGACAGAGTGTGTGTGTGGTGGGGGGGGGGGTTTACCTCCTGCACCAGACTGTTCAGGTCGGCCTGTGTGCGTGTGACCGCCGTGACCTCTGCCCCACAGCGTGCCAGAGCCAGAGCCGTGGCCCTGCCAATCCCTGACACAACAAGCATCCATAAACACAAAGCCTTATTACAGAGCGGAGCTGCTGCTGTGACACACACTCACACACACACACACACACACACACACACACACACATTCCACATGTCTCAGGCTTTACAAAGCTGCATTCAAAGAACAAAGTGTTTTTGAATTCCATTTTCTCAAATTGTTGGAATGCCAGCACCCTGAGTCTTCGAATTTCATGTTATTTCATCTGAGTTTTAGAGTTGTTTTTTTATTCACAGCTTTTATTACTTCATTTCCGTGGAAACACTTTGATCAGATAGTTCATAATTTAAATCAAAACGTTGCCAGTTTCAGATCGTATGTTATTTATTCTTCAGTGTTAGGCTGCTTGTGTTTACACTCATTTCACATAAAATGGGTTTTGGTTTTTTTCCAGCTGTACGGGCAGGAAAGGTCTTGCGTGTGTGTTTCTGTTAGGTGTTGTCTTTACCCTTTCCTGCTCCGGTGACCAGAGCTCGTTTGCCCTCAAATGAAATCTCCATGCTCGGTCAGGTCCGTCCAGGATCAGCTGCAGACTGATACGCAACAACACGTCATGTGACTCGGTCACGACTGATCGAGCTGATCTCAGCTGAAACTTCCTGGTCTTTCTCCTGATCCAAACTTTTCCACGCATCTCCCTCCATCCTAATACTAATAATTTACATATCTTGTTTTATATTATGGTTCCAATAACGCGGAAGTAGGCTACTTACCAGCTGTGCGTCAGAGCGGCGGTCCGGGCTGCAGGCTGTCGGTGCCTCCGTGTTCCGCTGGGTTCAAAGATGAACCCCAAGTTAGTGGTGAAAGCATGTTTATCTTCCAGGTCAGTTCTGCACAGTCACTGTGAACAGGCAACAATGGCCAGCTGTCTATGTATGTTAAAGGGTCAGTTCACTCCAATAACGTTTCCTCGTGACCTGTGTGCTTTTCATGATAGTCTACCTCGCTTCCTTTCCTCTCAGCTGCAAATTAATAAATCCTTTCTTAGTGTCAGCCAAGTAACATCGCCTCTGTGCTGCTCAGGTGTATCACCTGTCAAACATTTCTTATTTAAGAACAATTTCAAAACCTTACTGTACTTTCATAGATAGACATGATCATCTCCTATAGTCCTATTAAGTTAGTATTAAGCAGTGTTGGGAACGTTACTTTAAAAAAGTAATTAGTTATAGTTACTCACTACTTGTTCCAAAAAGTAACTGAGTTAGTAACTGAATTACTCTATAATAAAAGTAACTCGTTACCAGGGAAAGTAACTATTTGCGTTACTGTTAAAAAAAATTGCTATATGTCAAAGAATTTGGATTTTTTTTGAGCAGTTTTCACAAGTCAGTTGAAATGAGTAGAACAGACAGGTGTTTGTTCATAACTTTCGATTTTTATTGCACGTCGACAGACAGCAAGAGGTTTATCCACCCCATTAAATACTTACTTTCCTGCATTCTGGAGATATTTTCTGACCAATTTATGGTGGAAATTTATTTATATGAAGGGAAACAAAATTGCGGTAGGTGACAACTCAAAATATTAAAATATAGGCCTAATTGAATATAATGGAGTAATCAGCTTTTGGACAATGCACTTGCTTCTTCTATATTTCAATTGCATTGCATATTTTCTGATATAAAACATGTTTTAAATAAGCTGATTCTGATTATTGCCCGTTGTTTTGTTTTTTAACATTTCTTGTTGCTGTTGTTCAGAACATTTTTAACAAAAGATTTCAGAAAGAGATGGATACATTCTGATTCTGACCTGTCCCCACCGTCCCCGGTGTAAGTGACACCAAGGCTATCTGTCAATATTTTTAAATGTCCGTTAGTAACGCCGTTATACTTAAACGCCGTTACTCCCAACACTGGTATTAAGGTAGTATAAATTGCTGTTGTATAGCCTATGTTTGCATTATACTGTATCTCTACATTGAACTGTTCTATTACCTGTAGGATGTGCAGGTGGGTTTAGGCTTTACTTTCCTGGAGCTGCATTAAGTGATTGTAAGATTCTCTGAGCTACCGGAGTGGAAATGACTCTGCAGTTCCAGTCTGACAGCCACAATCCACAAATAGATTTCAAATCCACAAACCAGCTCACTATGATCCACAAACAGACATGACTTGTTCTTGAAAACAAGAATTGAAATGACTGCAAAATAAATTGTAGCTGTGCACAGTTCATATTCTATGTACATTTCACATTTGTTTTCAAAATTGTGACAAGCTACTGTTTCACTGTTTTGTAATTTACAATTTCTAATGGTTTGTGGATCACTTCGGAAATTAAACGCAGTTTGTAATTCCCTGCCGATTTATAAATGTTTTATTAATTTGTAAAATGTTATACAGAAATTAACTATTTTGCATGGTGCAGTGCTGAGGAAAAATTTAAGAGTCTCAGCCTGGGGGAAAGCTGCTCTGCAGTCTGGTGGTGTGACAGCAAAAACTTCTATATCTCTTCCCAGAAGGCAGCAGGGTGAACAGGCGGTGGCTGGGTGCGTACTGTCCTTTAGTATCCTTTGGGCTCTGTAGGCACCTAACCACATCGATGTCAGTGATGCTTGGGAGATGGGTACCAATGATCTTCTGAGCAGTTTTAATCAATGTTGATGTTTCCACAATGTTTAGATTTTTAACATTTCTTCTACATTAAACATGAGTGCTTAATTTGGTTTTGGTTTTTAATTTGGTCAGGCATCAATGTAGATTCAATACCTCTGACAGTATTTCACTGTTAATTCCATCCTATTTAGTTATGTGGGATCAGTTTTTGCTAACCTCTTATCCCATTTTAGGCAGCTGTTTTTTTCCCCAGTACTTCCCAGTTTGCATTGTTGTTAAAATTGCAGGGCCCAACAATTGTTAATTTCTCATTTTCCTTGGCAGTCTCTTCATTAAATCACATGTATTCCACCATGTTTAGCTCTGTGAGCTCATCTGCCTGTCTAACATCGGCTTAATTGATTACAGTCAGCCAGTTCCCAGGAGGATGTGTGAAACAGGATGCTATAAATCTGACAGCCATTGCATTCCAATTACACATGTTGTCATTAACCTCGCAACAACTGCAGTACTGCCAAAGCATTGGTTACATGGTGTTCTGTTCAATGACCTAAACAATAGATGCATATATCAACTTTGCAATATGATAGCAATCAAACAGTGAAACACTGGATAATGCAGAAAGGTTTTATTTTTATTGAAACACCACAATAATACATCAGTGGTAAAAGATTTACATCTTTCACTCAGTCTCACCCACCGACCTGCAGTGGGCCACATGCTCTGGATTTTAGATTGTAGTCATGCAAAGATGAGATGGGTGTATTACATAAATACTTTTTACAGGCAGAAATACTGACTGGTTGGTGTAAACTGAGTGGGTGGAGCCAAAGAACCAGTTCATCCAAGTACAAGTCAGCAAACTGGAAAACGTTAAGTCCAAAGACAGAACATTAATCTTTCCCATGTTACCATGAGCCATTATAATCCGGTGGACCCGCAGACTAACAGTATGGCTGTGACTAATAAGGCATTTGTTCAGTAACATATCTTAACATAACTTGACTGGATTTCAATGTAATGTTACACAGCTAGAAACATGACTAAGAATCTTAAAGCAGCTAAATGCAAACATGCTCCCCAGCTGATGTTAAAAGCAGGTATTTACTTTAGTGTCTTAGCATGCTAACATTTACAAATCAGCACTACACACAAAGTACAGCTGAGGCTGATGGGAACATTAAATTTGTAGGCATCATAGATCAAAGTATTTGAATCAACAGTTATTACAATTCATCATGAGAGGAACGTGATATACATTGGCAGCCACAATTTCACAATAAAAGAATGCTCAGATCAAAAATGTTTCCACTTCATTCTGGGCATTTTTGCAGTGATACCTGATCATGGACCAAAGTGTTGGTCAACAGGAAATTTTGACGTGATTGCAGTACCAAAAAAAAGGGTCATTAGTAACCATCCTCTGGGGACCATGAACAATCAATACCAAATTTAATGGCAATGTTGTAGATATCTTTGGCTTCATTCATTCATTAAAGTCCAACTCCAACAACAAAATGTATCTCCGCCTCCAAAGTAGCTCTGCCTTAAAGCAGTGTGTGAAGAACCTATGCAAAGAAAGAATACATAATACAGTTCACTCATATTTACACCAAAACTGTTTAGAACTCCAGTAAAATGCTGGTTTTGGTAAGATCAAAGTAGTATAAAACCATGAAGATGGGCCTATTATAAATAGTCTAACACAAGGAGAAGGTATTCGGCTGAGAATATGAAGACATCAGAAGAATCCCAACAGACCATGTGTGCCCATGCAGCATATAAACCTTCCACAGAAGTTTTCTTGCAAAAACATAATCTCATTTCTGGACATATCAAACATCAGTTCACTTCACGTTTGAGACCAAAAAGTATGATACTCCTAATACATCTTAAATCTGACTCTTTAAAAAGTTCCGCCACAATCTTTCATTCTATAGAAATTATCTGGATTTTACACTGACCTCAGGTTAACATGTCAGTAAAAGAATAAAGTGGAGAAATGAACTTTAAAAAAGTCAGTGGTTTGTGGGTGACAGAGGAAGGCCTTTCATTAAACCCTCTTAAACAGAGAGATCAAGGCAATGATCACACTGCAGGGTCCGTCACATGCTGTAGCATCTGCCTGAAGTGCTTCTCCACTCAGTGGAAGCAGCATGGCATGCACCTGCAGAGAGCAGGTTCAGAACTATTTTTTGTACATACATGATAGCTTCCAGTTCTGACATTGTTACTTCTGTAGCCTTGGCTATTACACTAACCCATTAGGCTACTCTACTGGGACAGTTAAACCACAGTGGGTGGAACCATGGAATCAGGTTAAGCTTTCCTTCATTAAACAACAGGCAGGAAGAAGGAAATCCTCTACTGTCCATGTCCGTCTTAATACATCAGTAACATGCACCCATATGTTTGGAGCAAAACTGAATTCTAATCAAGTGGAAATAAAGACGAAATTTAGTAGAGTGTTTGTCCTCCTGGTAGTCCCACGTACGTTTGGTGTTGAGACCAAACACCTGCATTAAACCTACATGGACCTCCCAGAATTATATTTGTCAAATTCAGTTGCTAACACCCTTGAAAAGACCAGTGTGTAAGATTTAGGTTTGAGTTAGGGGTTTGATGGTGAAGAATTGTCGTTTTTCATTCCCTTAGAATGATCACTACACATGTACAGAGGGAGCAGGTCTGAAGTCCACAGGTTCTCCTACATGCTTGGTGTGGGAGGGTGAGGCGAGGGCAATTCAGTTGGTTGCAATCTGCGTCTAGATGCCACTAAATCCTCTCACGCTGTGCATTTCCCTGTGGTCAGTGCAGTATTTACCACTGCAGGACTCTCAGTGGTGGCACCTTAGCTACGATGCTATTTTTCAGAGACACAAACAGTGTTTTTATGACAAACCTGGTAGCAACATCTGCATGCTGATATTTTACCATGCCTTTTCTTTGTCTGGTCTCGGTCCATGGCTAACGTTAACTCTGTAAATTCGAAAACACAAGTAATTTGTTTTCAGTCCGTCTTTCATTTCATACAGTGGTCAACAATGATTGACTGCACCCACAAAGTCAGCCCAGCTCAGGCAAAACAGACTGTTGTGTTTCTCTGTTGAGGAACATTGAGGTTAGTGTTAATCCACTCTCAAAGCTAATTTAAAGTGGGGAAAATATGGTTCCAGCCACTTCTATGCTCCCTTAGCTAGTCATTCTTTGGCTCCACCCATTACTTACTTAGTGAATTAGGTCAATTTTGCCTGTAAACCAGCTCTGCCTCTGAGAGGTGTAAAAAAAAACACAGCACTGCACATCCATGAAGCATGAGGTGAGGCTGGGTCGATGATGGCATCCACCAAATGACGTGGGAGGTGTTTCCAGCTAAACATATATGGATCCAAGCGTGAGGCAGTAGGATAAAGGTTTAGCAGGTATCAGGGTATAAACACAGTGGCTTTCAGTTTTTGTGGTGAAGTTTTGGACACCAGTCAGTATCTGGATACAGAAGGCAGTGGACTGTCTTAAACCTGCAGGATGGGAAGAGAAGAGAGTCAGGGACAAATCACCTTCTCCTACATCTTCTCTGCAACATATGTTCTGTATGATCAGTCACTAATTTGTCACTAATTCTGATCTGTCTTACGTCCACACTTCAAGTACAGTACATGGCCAAAAATAAGTGGACACATCCCTTTGAGTACTTTTGCTAGGTCTTTTTTCCCTAGTTTAGTCTAGGCCTTCTATTCTTCACTCCACTCGCTTGGAACCGTTATTTGGTTTATTGGCAAAAGCTGCAGCAGATAAGAATCCTGCCTACATTGGGGGGGCTGGGGAGTACTATCTCCAGTGGAAATCCAAATCAAGGAAAGTACTTGGTACCAAAAGCGAGTCCAGTCGAGCCGAGCCGTACCATGCAGAGGAAATGAGGCTTTATGTCCAATTAAGGGAACTAGCAAATGCTCCGGCACAGTACTGCTCATGTTTCTCAGCTTGTTGGGGAAAAACTTGACTGGCCTGCACAGTCCTGACCACAACCCGATCCAACACCTTTGGAATGAGCTGGAAGGCCGACTGTCAGCCAGGCCTCATTAGTGGCTGAACTGACCAATGCTCTTGTGGCTGTAATGGAGCAAATCCCTCCAGCCAACTTCTAAAGTCTGGTGGAAAGTCTTCTCAGAAAAGCAGGGGCTGTTATAGCAGCACGTTAATGCTCATGGTTTTAGAATCACATGTTCAACTGTCACGTAAGACTGGAACGTTCTGATGTCCTGCCCATGTAGGGTTCACTGCAGTAACCGCATTCTATTACAGGCAAGATGCTACATGACATAATTAAAGAGACTGAATCATGAGAGAAGTATCATGAGATAAGCATTTTAATTTGCATGGTAACAGGTTAACCACCTGAAGGAAACGGCTCAGTATAGTAGTTTAAAGTCTCACAGACAAAGTATATGATACTGAGTGTTGAACAGAGTCACTGGAGTGTGCAGTGCGTGGAGGAGCAGAAGGTTTTGTTATTAACATGTTTACCTTGTGGGGTCCTCAGCCAGTGAAAAACCTCCAACAACACTGACCACATTTCTTCTGTTCTCAAAGCCTCCGTAGCTGAGAGTCACCTGTTGCAAAACAAACACAGGAAACACACAGTTTAACATCAGGGCAAAGAGCTAATGCAGAAAGGAGCTCAGGAAAAAAACAACAAAACTATTTTTGGATGCTAATGAGATATTGACATTTTCACATGAACATGCCAAAGCAAGTATTCAATCTCTAAAGGCAAATGGATGAGAGTCCATTAAGACCACCTATAATTCTAACTAATTCTTTACACAACACACACCACTCACCTGCTCCAGTACAGTGTCAGTGGGCAGCTTCTGTAGATTCTCCAGGTGAGAATGGAAGAGGTGTGTGTGTGTTAGGGCCACCTCCAGCAGCGCTTCGATGATGTAGCCGATGGTGCAGTCGTCTGGTAGTCGGATCTTCTCCGCTGTGCTGATGAAATTCCCCAGACTGAAACCAGAGGACAGAGTCTCAGCCGACAAAGTGTGCTTTCACAACAGCAGCTGTGTACAGCAGCCATTCCTGAACCCACTCCTCTCCCAAGCAAGAGGCAAATAATCACTTATGTTTTTACATCTTTGTTTTACACGTGCTTACATTATTGGTTTGTATAAATTAATTTTTGTTTCTAAATATCTGCCATGGCTGAAGTCAGTACCCAAGCACATAAAGCAGTTTGCACATAAAAAAACCTGTGGAAACGATGAAAAGTATCGCAAAAGCCCTTTAATGCTTGGCTAAGGTGAAAATGTTGGTATTTCGATAAAGCAAAATTTGACAATGTGCAACGGAAACAGAGTGAATAAATCATGACATACATGATGCGGTGAGGAGCCTCTAACCTCCCTCAAATTAACACATGAAACAAAGAAATGCTATATTTCCATCACATTTTCTACATCGCTTTTCATCGTTTGAGGTTTGACCTCATTAAATCATGTCATCTTGTTGAGCACTCTTCTCCTGCAATGGTTTAATGGTACCGACTGGAAAATTAGCGCCACTAACCACTGAAGTACACAACAAACAAGTATATTTTGCCTTCAATTAAGATAACTAATCTGACTAAGATTTTAGTTTTTGCAGTGTAACAAGTCAGATAATTCAAGTAAAAAAGAACAGCATGCTTGGATTAATCAAATATGTCTTTTGGACTATGTAGGACTGCAAACTATTGACAGAGGGGAAAGAAATATCAACAAGTGTCAGCTGAAAATGATTCATCATTGACAATTGATCACTGCAGCAGAGGCACTGTTGGGACACTGAAGCCACGTATACTGTACTGCTTTTGAAATATGGGGCCCGGCGTCACCCTCTGTATCAGGAAACTGTCTTGACGCTGCTGTCACTGTAGTGATTGTGTGAGAGCTGTCCCCGGTTTTATTTCCACACATCTTTAATTTACACAGTCCAAATGTACAGGTGGTGAAGATGTTCCGGGTGAGTAGAGGTGAGCAGGCAGATCTGTTTGTTCGTCTCAGTGCGCTCTGTGCTCCTGACAGCGCAGTCTGTTCACTGCAGCGATTTTACACATGAAAGCACAGAGGATATGATTAAAAACTACTGAGCTCTCTTCTGCAATTCTTTAATGCTATTTGATGGTATCTCGGATTTTTACGGTGACTCAGAAGCTAAATTCATGTCTAAGGCAAGGCGATCCTGCATCCTGCCACCTGACATTATCCTGCAGGTTCACAACGGACCATGAGTATCCATGGCTACACTCTGGCCTTCTCCCATGCGCTCCAGGGGGGGGGGCATGACATATTTATGCGGAGATGACATATTTAGCGGATATTAGTTTAAGATTTGGCACTAATTTGGCTTATTTTATTTCTTTTACAATTGAAAGGTGCAGTATGGAATAGTTCTGGCTCACCAGTGCGAGCATAAATAACACTGCTGTTTGAATGTTTCTATGATAAAGTGATGGCGTGATATGATATTAAATCTGTGAGGCGTCATTATATATTCATCTCACATTCAATTTTATTTTGATATTAAACCACTACATACATGATCAAGATTTTAATGTTAACAGACATAATTAGGTTTTTGATTGACTTATTTTGTTGTGGCACTTTGGAGTTTACTAAAAGAGCCTGACAAAAGTTTGCGGAGGGTCTGCACATTCTCACGTCACATTCATTTTAGACATCCCACGTGTGCGTGAAAACCAGCATACGTAACCTTTTTGTTTGTAGGCAGCGTTTATACGTGAGGCCCCTAGCGAGTCTCTGACCTACCTGGCCCATGGGCTCATTTTCAGTGCCAGACCTCTGCTGATACAGAAACCTGCTCCACCTGTGGCAAACCAGAACTTGACAGACACCTGAAATGAGACGAAACAGACAGAACAGCAGGCTGTGAGGGGTGTAAGAGTCTAAAGGAAAAAAAAAACTTTTGACCCAGTTTTTTGAAGGAACATTCTGAAGCCTGGATTTAGCTTCATTGCTCACTGCTAAATTTAGTTTAGTTAGTGGAGCCAGAATAGATTAAGATGTAAGCTGACCGATCCGTCACTCTTGACCCTCTCTGCAGCCTCAATAGGATGATCCAGACTGGGTCGGCCCAGGTACACATCCTGGCTGTGGTGGTAGGAGGAGAGCAGCCGCAGCAGGCTGGGGAGGATCACGTAGTTATCATCATCCACGTGGCAGAACCACCTACAACACACACAGACAGTCGCGTTTCATCATTTTATCAAAAACTGTTTAGCTGGTTCATGGTTTTATTCTTCATTTATTTGGATCTCCATTAGTCACTACCAATGTAGTAAGTGCTCTTCAAGTCCACACAAGTAAAACAATTCATCACAATGTGCAACAACCACAATAAAAACCACCAACATGACACCAACATATGATAATAATCACAACAATGACAAAAAGTATCCTAATCAAAATAGTCAGTAAAAAAATTATGGCTCTCCAAAATAAAAATAAAATGTAAAAAAGAAAACTAAAAACAGCATATACAGTGAGTGAGAAAATAATAAAATAAAAAGGAAACATAACCAAGAAGTGTCATGTCATGTCCTACTTGCAGAGGGGCTGGTGTTCTGTGCCACTGGGTATTTCTTTACAGATTTACTTGTTACATTACTACTATATGAAAATTGACAGTTCTGGACATTCAGGATTTTATACAATGAATTTGTTCTTATAAACAGAGCACAGAAATAATTAACAGTTAATTGTTTATCCCATCCCTTCTTTTTAACTAGTGTTTTTTACTTTTCACTCACTTTTTCTGAGACTCGATGAATTTGTCGTACTCCACAGACATCTTGCAGCACAGAGCCTGTCGGGTGTGAGCTGCTGAGCAGTTAGTGTTGATGATGTCAGCTCCTGTGAAAGAGACAGCAGCACAGGTCAAGGCCATGCAGCTATGTACAGGATCTATACCCAGACAGTACTGTGTCAACCCCTGTAGAAATCATGTGGGTAGCAGATGATTCACATACAGTACATGAGCATGGTGGCCAATTCAGGTCCACAGCCGGTCAATCGATGCATCCCTAATAGTTTGCTTTCATAAAAATCTCATGTGTCCAACTGAACGTTTGGTTTCTTTATAAGTGATCATGTTTCATCATCAGCTCCTTTAATATGTGGTGTGCCACAGGGGTCGACACTTGGTCCCATCCTGTTCCCTTATCATTACTTTCATCATCGTTATGCTGATGACACACAGCTGATCCTCCTTTTTAAATCGTTATGCATCTATGTAACTATAGACATCTCAAAACTGCTTAGTGCAAAAAAATAATGAATGTTTCAGGTTGGTCCAAATACTGTCATGTGTGATAACTTAAAATTTAATTGGAAAGGTTACCCAAAATGTTGAAATTATTTTGGTGCTTTACACATTTATGCCCCATCTGTATTCTGTTCCTCGTTGTTACAACAAAGGAGTATTGATTATTCTGATTTGCCGGGTCACTACATTATAAAGGTCACACAACATGAATGAGGAATCTTGACGGCCCAGCTTCTTACCGGTTCTCATCCGCAGCTCCTTGTCCTCACCATCAGTGAATATGTAGGTCTGAAACAGACAAAGACATGCTGTTAAAAACTGTTAATGCAAGCACACATACACAAACATTCATGATCCCCTACTGGGATACAATGAAGTGCTCCATTGTTTTCTCTTGCTCATGAGGACGTGTGCAGTTGCAGAGTGCCAGACACAGCTCACATAAATGTGAAGTAGAGGAAAAGCATTTCATACCAACCGTGTGTTGTGGAAACTAGCACCATATCCAGTCCAGAGTTTTACAGAAATAACAACATGAACTAAATGCATCCATTAACTTTTTCGTTTCTCTTCCGGTCCTGTTGTACAGATAAAATAGTGTGATCAATGACCACTCATCTCATCTAGATTTCACTTTATGTCAGACTGAAGTCAGCAGGCAGAGACAGGCATGCTCAGCATCTTCACAGCCCTGCAGGCAGGCTTTAACTTTCACCTACCATAAAATGAGAGGGTCAAAGGGCTTGTTTAACTTGTCGTGATTCTTTAATTTTACAGGCAGCTGTAAACACTAGGGGGCGGATTTTACTGACCTAAGAGCAGTGAAACAACGGCAACAGGCGCGTTATGGCTCCCAGTATCTGATAATAAATGGTTAGCTCCAGTTGACAGCTAACACAGAACAGACTCACAGTGGAACACTTTCACAGCAGGCCTGGGCTGAGCCAGTATGGGCCAAAGCTGTAGATACTGGGAGCACAAACTGAACTGGAATCCCTCCATTCTCTCTGACTGTGACATTTCTGTGTGAATTGGGGCAGAGTGCTTCTCCACACTGAGGCTTTTTGTCCAGCAGTGGGACTTACTAATTGCTTTTAATAGGGCTCTATACAGAGCTGGGCAAATTGCTTTCTGTGCTGGATACTTTATATGAGGTACTTATGAGTACTTTATACCAAAGGCTCTTTGTTCACATTTAACTTTGTGTGGTAAAAACCTTGAAGCTTGAAAACTGACCACGCCATGTTGGCGGAATATTAATAACTTGTTAATAAACCTTTTTC
This sequence comes from Lepomis macrochirus, assembly GCA_024633595.2. Classification (NCBI taxonomy): domain Eukaryota; kingdom Metazoa; phylum Chordata; class Actinopteri; order Centrarchiformes; family Centrarchidae; genus Lepomis; species Lepomis macrochirus. Next base: position 27,751,170 of record JALXJV020000023.1, read on the forward strand.
TGAGGTAGACTATAAACTGGTTTTATAGTATTTTAATATCCGACTGTTACAATATATTTATGGTGAATTGTCCCCTAAAATAATTGCATATACATTTGATTATTTCTACAAGTATATTTGCATGATACATCAAATTAAGTGATATTGATTCAATCAGTAATATTTTCATATTGAATTGTTGACATTTGATTCATCCACCACATGATTACACTCTCTTTATGACAAAATGTGCTTAAATTGTAAAACACAGAATTCAGATAAATTTTAACAGAAATGTGGATTTTGGGCAAAAATAAAATAGAATCTGGCAAAAATTTAAACCAATTTCATAGGGAATAAACACAACCTGCAATTACTACAGCAGTATGAAACCAAAGTAAACATTTTACTAGTAATTAGTTACATTGTTATACCACCCCGTCCCCAAACAGAGCAGTCTCTCCCGACTTTTTAACTAATATAATATTCATAACAGCAGCAAGTGCTATGGTTTTTACAAAACATATCGTTTCACCAGCTGAAATAGAAAAACTAAAGCAAGTCCCTCCTGATTTTGAACTACTGTTTTTCTGCACATGTACTTACAAAGGGCAGTATTCAGTATTTTTACTAAACAAAAAACGTTGCTTAGCGCCGCTCTCTCCTGACGAGTCCAAGCTATACTGTTATTGCCCAACACTGGCTGTCAGTGACATCCGGAGATCAAAATGCTGATAGGCTATTGCGACACAGTGTCATGCAAGTTTCTCACTCCAGAGGAAATCGCATCTCTCTGCATTACCTATGTAATGGCACCACCCCCTCACCGTTTGGTCTGAATGCACAGTAATGCATGAGTGCTGACTTGATCCTCTTCATGTTGGAGAAGCCACCCTCACAGCAAGAGGAGCTCATAGGGGGGACGAGACTACGCATGGACCGATCCACCGGCTGGGGACCAGAATGGGCCAGTTTTCAGCTCAAGCAGCCGGGACGGGTGATTGGCGCAGGGCAGCGTCAAATGTCTGCCCTGCGTCAAGATGTGGAAGTTCTTCAGTATGAGTGAAGACTATCTTGTGTTAGGCTACGTTAGAAGACGCGGACACAGTGGATATTTTAAAAGCACAGAGCAGGTAGAGCAACAGTGAACACAGCTGTTGGGGCCGATGTCATTTAGTACGCTTATTAACAATAAGAGAAGTCAACAGAATTGCAGGTAAAACATTTTTTCCAAAACCCAGCTGTCTTATGGGGTATGTAATGGTGCATCGGTAAGAGTAGTAATACCGTTAAAATCTTACCGATATCCATCCCTACTTTCAAATATTCTTAGAGTAGTCTTACCCAAAGCAAAGAATAACATACAGCAGAAACAGTGAGACTGTAGAATTTCACAGTGACCTCGATAATCTACTTGGTCTCGCACATGGAATTTTGACACAGAACAGATGAGGGGTGAAGTTAAGATTTATTTTCTTATAAATGTCCTGTGGTTGTACTAAATGTCAGCGAGGACAAAATGTAACCACATGAGCGAGGAATCTCTGGTGGAGATAAGGCAACACCCTAAAAAGCACCCAAACAACAGACAGGGTGTGCACATGCAAGAGCCAAATCCATAAGCACTAACATCACTGCATAAGCCTAAAACCAAATAGAAACTGGTGGACTCCACAAGGGTCTGAAACTATGCTACTTCCTGCGTCTCACTCTGTCAGCACAGGAGTACATGCTGCAATGTGCTTACATGAGAGTTTATTTATGTAAAGATGGGCTCTGAATGTTACGACGTGCTGCCATTTAGCAGCTGATAGCTTTCATGATCACAACTTGTGAATTATTATAGGAGGGCTTCTAGCTCATACACCACACCCCTCGCAGCAGAGGCTGCAATCGACTTTGTCGTTGTCCATCATTTTGACAGAGTCGTAAAAATTCATAATCTACCGTTACCCATAACTTTAATTTAATTATTTAATGATGAGACACAGAGACAGCATTTTTAAAAACAACTTGATCACAGTACCATTTAATATATAGAACTTGAGATGATTTTTTATAAGAACGCACCACATGAAGACGAATGATTTTGAGCGCCTAGCTGCCTCTTGCTTCCCCGTAACACTGGCTGCTGGCCGATAAACATCAGTATTACTTGGTCGTCCTTCACCCTTCACGCATCAATCCCACTGTTTTAAACTTGTTTACAATTAGGTTTTCTAAGACACTTGTCTTTGTAAAGAGACAAACTGACAGGATAAAGTCTCTAACCTGCTTGTCCATTTCAGTGGATTTACCATAAAGCCTTGAATATGTGTGCACTCCAGATTTAGGTGCAGCTAGCTTCATCACCCTCTCATAAACAACTGACAGATGTGGATGTGCTGGGAGACAATTCAGCAATTTTTTTGCGTCTTTCTAATTGACTTTTTAGGCCGAACACTGAAAGAGCTTTTTTTTTGCTGTTTTCAGCCAATTCATTTTGGTGGCCGAACATTCGGTGCATCCCTATTTCAGGTGAGTTAAGGCTACATCCAAACCAATTAAATAACTGCAGCTCTCCTCACCTGTTCTTTAGCTTTGGAAACCCAGGTCTGAATCAGCAGCTCCAGTCTGGACTTGTGGTACTTCCTGGTAGTCTTCACTGCAATAAAAATGTCCTTTAACTGTAACAGGTCCCGAGACCTAGAACCTGAGAGTCCACCGCCCTTTCCTCCAGGAAGAGCTCCTGTTTTGGAGTCCATCCCCCTCTTGGGACTATGGTTATCATTCCTGCTGACTTCAGTCTCAATGGATCCCCCCTGTGGTGCTGAGCTCCTATTCAGCCCTGCATCGGAGTCAACTGCCCCAGCATGGACAGACACTGCTGGAGCCCTGGCATGCTGTGATGGGCTTGCATGTGCAGGTCTGACTTGGGATCGGGGCTGAGGCAGATCCACCTGGCGTGCTGGGGGCTGCAGGGCAGGGATGAGCAGAAGCAGGAGGCCGCACAATGCGAGGGAAAACAGGAAGCAGAACTTGCTGACACCCACTGAAGCAATGTGCATCCTGACTGGCCGATGGAGAGCAGGTTCATCAGCCTCCGGGGCTGCAGTCACTTCCAACACCAGCTTGTCCCATCCTCACACCATCATACGGAAACCTGCACAGAAAAGGTATTTTCATACTCTAAGATTTTAAATCCCGTCTTAAAACTTTTAACCCAGCATGAACTGTGTGGTCTTATGTTAATGTTTTCTGTGTTTTAATGTTTTATTTCTTGTCCAGAACTTTGTAAAGCTTTGTTTTTTTTTAAATGGGCTATATAAATAAAATGGATTAGATTAGATTGAAGATTTATTTAAGATGATGTTTGGTATGTGTTTGTTTGCATGCATGTATGAAAGTGTGTTGTGTAAGTGTGCCATGTATATACCTGGCGGAGTGTGTGCAAGGGGGAGGGTAAAAAAAATTATGTTAAAATGATCCATATTACATATTGTAACAAAAGCAGCAAACTAAATTTAAAAACTAGAAAAAAGTTCAGTCCATGCAGCCAGCGAGGCGGCAGAGCACCCCCTCCTCCCCCTCTTTTTTTCTTGTAATTCGTTTTCTGATCTATATCTTTTGGGTTTCCTTGCCTTGGGCTGCCCCAGACCTTTAGCAGGGAGCTGGTCCATTGCAACTAAGTTATTGTGGTGTTGTTCATTTTCACAGTGTGACATTTAAATAAAGAGCTTTCTCTCAGGTCACCAGCACAAACACGTGCTGAAAACTTACAGTCATGACAAATGGTTCAAAACGCAGCAGCGCGTCTGGTTTTTGATCAGCCCAAAAGGACCCATGTCACTCCGTTACTCAGTGACCTCCACTGGCTCCCCGTGGCCTCCCGAATCAAATTCAAGTCACTAATGCTGCATACAGAGTGACTACTGGGTCTGCACCATCTACCTAAACTCCATAATACAAACTTACGTTCCTTCTCGGTTGCTACGCTCCTCCAACGAACGGCGCCTGGAAAACTCATCTCTTCCGAGAACACTTCCTCTTATAACACCTCTAACCACCTCCTAACACTCTTCTTCTTCTTCTATACCCTTACAATTACCTTGTATTGATTGCACTTTTTGTTAACTCTTACTTCCTTCCTATTTACCCCATTGATATGATATTGTAATATGAGCTCTTACTAGTATGTATTGTCAGTTGTAGATCTGTGTTTGATGCTCTGTTGATGCTTGTATGTTGTTCCTCAAATGTAAGTCGCTTTGGATAAAAGCATCTGCCAAATGAGTGAATGTAAATGTAAATGACATAGCTTTGGTTTGAGGAAGGAGACAGCTCCATGGAGAAATGCTAGTAGACTGTTCACTGGCCTTTCTACATCCATTTTTAATTTCCATACTATTAATACTGCATTTAAATAGTTATTTCTGGCAAACTTATAAGAAATTATTTACAGACATAATATAAAGCTTTACTATCTGACTAAATTACCTGTCCGCCCAAACGAAGTAACCAATGAAAATTTGCTTGAGACAGAGGTTGTTTAAGTCTTGCACTGCTCCACGCTCCTTTAATTAAAGCTACATTACTACCATGCAACTCTAATAAAAGTTCACTGATTCTTTTTTTTCCCCTGACTGTGCAAACTTCTCACTGAATCATTTTGTTTTGTGAGGAAACACTCTAAACCCCCATTTTACAGCTCACTGGAGCCCACTTGCTTGTACCCTCCAAAATATCAACCCCCACACATCTGTTTCCAATACTGGTTTCTGTCCCCCACAAAGGGCCCTGTTTCAGACGGAGGGCAGGAGTCCCCATTGAACCCCACTGGGAGCAGAAAGCCAGTACCGCCGTTGTGATGAGTGTTCATTCTGGGAGTTTTCAGTCAGAGCTATATTCAGGGAGCAGGGACACCTTAACAAAAGGGGCTATCTTCACAGCCCAGACGCGTACTAAGAGGTTGGGGTCAGCAGGGTAACTTCAGGTTTAATCCTGGGTTCTGACCAGGCCTGGAATTTAATCATTTTAGCACACTTAGCCTTTTGTGAGGGCTCAAATGCAAGGCAAACAAATAAACTAATGCCCACAAATAAACTAATGCCCACGGAAATTCAGAATTTATTGTGAGGGTTTAGGTTGATTTTATTTGTATTCTACTTTTTTCTCTAATTTGTTAATCCTTGTCAATAGGGGTGAGACAAAATCCCGTACCAGTAAAAGGTGACAATATTTCTCATCAACTCAATGCAGGAATCATCTCCACCCAGCTGATGCGACACCTGCATATGCCGTGAAAGTAATCAAATGCACCCCCTCACGCGCTGTGGCTGGCAGTTTGTGACAGTGGTACTGTAGCTGGTAGAGTTTCGCAATAAACATCTAAAAACTGAGGCACAACCTTACTCTGTACCCTGAGCTGCACTTTATCAGAGGGGCTAAAGTTAACGTGCAGATTTGTGCCTGAAATAGTGATCACAGAGTGTTAAGGCTCAAATATAATCTGGAGCAGACACGGACTAATAATACTACTTGCTTGGTGGACTCGTTCATCACGGTCATAAAAAATGGGAGGCACAGAGCCTACACGTACCCCCTCTGATGACGCTTTTTCCATCATGCGGACCCTCACGTACTGGGTGAGTAGAGACAAACAAAGTTGTCTTCTTTATTAATACTACACAGGTTCTGACCATCAAGCTCACGTCATTGTTGTACAACAACCAAAACAGAGAGAAAAATATACGTTTTTAAAGTTAACCAGCATACTCTGGCCATTCTTAAAGTGTCCTTGAGCAAAACAACAATTTTAAAGGGTGCTGTTCTGTAGCCGACCTCCCAAAAAGCACAAGTATGTAGAACTGTGGAAATGCAAGAGAATAGAGCAGGGATCAATAACTTATTATAATAAAATTAACTAAAAAACAACACTAACATGATTATTTCTAACCGGGCAACACGCATATTTACAATATCTAGTCCAAATTCAAAGTTTGTAAGAGTTTCAATATTGAGTCAAATCCCATTGTCTCCCCAGGTGTGGGTAACAACACAAATGATAAAAAAGGTTGTGTTTTTTTTTCAGGAACAGTAACTTTTTACATCAACTGTACTTTTATTTGTTACTCGAGTACTGTTTGGACCAGTAAGATACTTGTAACTTTGCTACATTTGCATTTTTCCTTCCTTACAACTAGTCTGTTTTCTACTGCTGCATTTGCTGCATTACCCAAACTGAGCTGTCAGTGTGCGGTTACACACAGGAGCTTAAACCGGTGCACTTGTGCCAGATATTGAGTTGGGCAGATGCAAACATCTAGAAAATCAGGCAATTACCTTTTCTATTTAAAGTTTGGTTGTTCTACTAATGTAACCCAAATCCAGTAAGTGAACAGTAGTGTTGGAAATCAGCCTGCATCGCCCTGTCACAAGCTGCAGAAATCCTTTACGTTCCATTAACGGGGTATTAAAGAAAACCTAAAATAGTCACTGGATTGATTCTGCTATATTAACAGAATCTTCTCCTGCAGAGCACGGCTTTCTTTTGATGGAGCACATTTATTTTCTCTACCTCAAATTGGTGTTATAGTGATACCCAATGTGAATTCATTACAGAATTCATTAACATAATGTCACTTCACTCAGCAGGCTGCCAGCTGTTATTTATTCAGGTAATCATTTTTGAGAAGGAGGGAGAGAGCAGATATGTGGATAAATCAGCCCTCTTGGGGTTTTAGGTGTGACACACAGATCTCCCTCTGTATGTGGGCTACCTCTACTGCATTCAACCAGCTGCTCCTGCGTTATTGACAGAATAATTCTTTACATTGTAAATGTTTTAGGAATAATCATTTTGTATCTGGTGCCTGAGTTATGGGAGAAGAAAGAACTTATGAAGCTCCCTTCATATCAGAGCAGGTGCTTTGGTTGGCTACAGGTCCATCTCAAGATAACAACAGATACAGGCAATAACAGCAGACTAGGCAGCTAACAAGTGTCATATTTTACAGTGATCTTTATTGATCCTTCATATAGAGTAAAAAAATAAGTCACATAACTGTAATGAGCACAAATAGCTAAATTAGGGAAAACATGCAAAGCAAAGTGCATTCTTAAGAAATACCCACGTTGCACAGTGGCTGTTTCTAACCTGATGCACAGCAAACATTTATTATCCAAAAGGAGACTTGAGACTTGGTTCAGACTCCAGAGGAAAGACTGGAGACTTGGGCTTGAGGTGAAATGTTTGACTTGGGCTTGAGGTGAAATGTTTATCTTGGACTTGTATAAAATGACTTGGCACCCTGACACAAAAAATATTAAAACACAAAGTAGCTTTTACTTTGAGTAGTTTATTAACAAAGTACTTTTATACTTGAGTAGGTTTGTCAAATGGTAATATTTACTTTTTCATGCCAAATGGTTTCCAGTCCTCTACCAACCACTGCTGATCCCATTGTAATGGCTATAGCGTTTAAAAGGTTCCATTTCTAACACAGTTTAAATGCCGAACTGATTCGTCTCCTGCACTGACCTGCAGTGTCCCCACACTCCTAGGTTTCACTAAGAACATTGTCAAAATCAGTCCATATTGAAATTAGGAATCCTAGGTATCTACTCTGTCTAGAAAACAATAGTCTCCGTACATATTTTCTGGGAACTTCCGTATCAAACAGCTAACGTTATGCTACTTCCGTTTTAAAATCAATTTAACATCAGCTTGTTAATACGAAATGTTACATATCGATTATTAATGGTACAAGTGATTTTTAGAGGCAGAGACAACCTGATAATTCGGCGTACATAACGTTTCAACGTACAAAGCACTCAGCTCCATTGCATTGTACGTTTACTTGGTCACTGCTTACAGCCGTAAAACAGCAGTGAGCTCCTCACTCTGAGCAGCATAACTACCACAAGTAACGTTAGAATTTCGATTCAAATCTGCGGATTTACATGTATGCTGATTTGAAGCACTTCATACGGTTTACCCTCCTGTTCTATGAGGCACAAACTGTCAGTGTAAATGGAAAGATTTCTAAGTGGAGTTTGGCGTGGTAACAGCTTTGCACAGAATGGCACTTGGGTTTCGCTGCAGCAGACTTACCATGAAATTTCAGAGGACACATTGAGTTCTTCTTTCCAGGATGCCGCTTTTAAATCACTCTGGAAAACGCAACAAAGCATGCAGCTTTTACTCAAACACAGCTAGCTAGCTTCCTGGACAAACAATCCCCAGTTTCGACGGTGTGGAATCAACTTATAAATGACACCGGTGTTCACCGAGATCCATTGCTCGACTCCACTTTTTGTTCCGCCGTGACTTTAAGTTACATCTCTTCAAACCTAAAATCTTTTCTTCTCCCTCGGTTTATATAATCGGTCTTATCTGGCGTGATTGACGTAATTAAGAAGACTTCTACTACACACGCAAAACGTTACTTTCAGAGATAGCCGTCCGCTAGTTAACCAACTATTCCCCAAACCACTAAGCTCATCTTTAACAGCCGTGCCAAGCTAGCCGGGATCATAGATGTCCTGTTCCGGTCAAACCTTCAAAATAAAAGATACAGCGTAAGTGGGGTAGGTAAAGCAAGATGATTTGAGTGGACATTCGTTTTAATTTCTTCACTTTTCTGAAAGTAACACCAAAGACAAGGAATTAAAACTGCCGTAACTTATTGTAATATCATGTTAAAGGTAAAATCATATAATACGATCCAATATCTGCCACTCATTCACAATGTAATCAGAGTTTTAGTCTCTGTTAGTTACAATTTTATAAAAATGGGTAACACTTTACATTAATGGGCACAACATTCAGGCGCATGACAATTCACAATATAATAAAAATATAATACAGTAAGACTCTTGGGCATTCTTTATTGCTTTCAGATATGTTTTCTCTTATAGATCAACTTTTCTCATTTAATATCATCCCTGCTGAGTCAGCTCACACCTTGGCATGGCTGACTGAAGTATATCTTTAAATAGCCTGAACAAAATTATAAACGCAACACTTTTGTTTTTGCTCCTATTCATCATGAGCTGAACTCAAATATCTAAGACTTTCTCTATGTACACAAAAGGCCTATTTCTCTCAAATATTGTTCACAAATCTGTCAAAATCTGTGTTATTGAGCACTTCTAATTTGACGAGATAATCCATCCACCTCACAGGTGTGGCATATCAAGATACTGATCAGACAGCATGGGGATTGCACAGATGTACCTTAGGCTGGCAACAACAAAAGCCCACTCAAAAATGTGCAGTTTCACTGTATTGGGGGGAAGGGGGGTCCGGAAACCAGTCAGTATCTTGTGTAACCACCATTTGCAACACATTTCCTTCGCATAGAGTTGATCAGTGGTCTGTGGAATGTTTGTCCACTTCTTTTCAATGGCTGTGCGAAGTTGCCGTCAGGTCGAGATCCCGATGAGGACGACGAGCACACAGATGGGCTTCCCTGAGACGGTTCCTTACAGTTTGTGCAGAAATTCTTTGGTTATGCAAACCGATTGTTGCAGCAGCTGTCCAGGTGGCTGGTCTCAGACGATCTTGGAGGTGAACATGCTGGATGTGGAAGTCCTGGGCTAGTGTGGTTACACGTGGTCTGCGGTTTGATGTACTGGCAAATTCTCTGAGTCGCTTTTGGAGACGGCTTATGATAGAGAAATGAAAATTCAGTTCATGGGCAACAGCTCTGGTGGAAATTCCTGCAGTCAGCATGCCAATTGCACACTCCCTCAAAACTTGCAACATCTGTGGGATAGAGCTGTGTGAAGGAACTGCACATTTTCAAGTGGTCTTTTATTGTGGCCAGCCTAAGGCACACATTACATTTACATTTACTGCGCATTTGGCAGACACTTTTATCCAAAGCGACTTACATTTGAGGAACAAAATCCAAGCATCAATAAAGCATCAAATATAGCACAAGATCGACAACTGACAATACATACTAGTAAGAGCACTAATAAATAATAGTAAGAGCTATTAGCACATGTCACATCAATGGGAAAGATGTAAGAGTAAACAAAAAGTGCGATCAATACAGGATAATTGTAAGAAGGTAGAAGAAGAAGAGCACAGGAAGAGCATATTAGAGGTTAGGAGTTAGAGGTGTCAGAGAAAGTGTTTAGGTAGATGGGTGCAGACCCAGTAGGCACTCTGTATGCAAGAGTTAGTGACTTGAATTTGATTCGAGAGGCCACGGGGAGCCAGTGGAGGTCAATGAGTCATGGAGTGACATGAGTCCTTAGGGCAAAAACCAGACACGCTGCTGCGTTCTGAATCATTTGTAGGGGTTTCACTGCACAAGCTGGAAGACCTGCAAGGAGGGCATTGCAATAGTCAAGGCGAGAGATAACCATGGCCTGTACACAAAGCCAGGTGGCATACTGAGTGAGGTAGGGCCTGATTTTTCTTACGTTGTATAGAGCCAAGCGTCATGGCCAAGAGACAGCAGCAAAATGTCTCCCAAGTCTCTCAACACCCTGATTGGAGTGATGGTTGAGGAGTCAATTTGTAGTTTGATGTTGTGGTGGATAGATTCCTTGGCTGGCAGGTGGCAAGCCTTCATCCATGAGCATATGTCCGAGAGACAGACCAAGATCCGCACCGAGAGACTGGGGTCATTGGGTGGGAACAATAGGTAGAGCTGCGTATCATCTGCGTAGCAGCGGTAAGAGAAGCCCATGCGAGCGAATGATCGGCCCCAGAGAGGTGGTGTAAACTGTAAAAATTGTCCTTGCCACAAAACATTGTAGGTTCGATTTGAACCACAGTGCTTTGCCTGAGATGCCCATTGCTGAAAGTGCAGATAGCATGATCATGTGATTGACTGTGTCAAAGGCAGCTGATAGGTCAGACAGGATAAGAACAAGAATAAGGATTGGGCTGCAGTTTTCGCTGACCTTAAGGCATCTGTTACAGACAGAAGAGCCGTTTCAGTAGAGTGGCTACTCTTAAAACCAGACTAGGAGGTCATTCCATGAGAGGAACTCTGAGACCTGTTAAAATCAGGAACATCCTGTCCCAAAACGCTGCAGAAAAGCGAGTCCATGCATGTATTACTTTTTTGCAGCAGAGTGTGTTTTGTCAAGAGTTCAGATCAGAGAGCATATTTCTCCAGTTCTTGCCTCCTTACACTGATTTTTGATTTGACTTGATTTGATTTATTAGACAGTAACAAAAATAAATGCATAACAAGATGCCATCACAGTGACATTATACATTTATCCAAACTGTCAAGGATAACACAAGGAAGTTACAAACTTATTTCCATTGTGGTCCCCTGTGAAATACAGAAAATATTTTAAAATTGTTCTATTTACCTACAAAACCTTAAATGGCCAGGCACAGGAATACCTCAAAGAACTCCTGATACCTTACAGCCCCAATTCATATTTTTCACATGACGTCCCATTCCAAAGAAAACATTCCCTTGGAGGGCAAAAAAGACATTCCAACTAATAAGCATGTGATACACTGTAACTTTGAGTTGGTTACTTTTGCGTTGCCAAAAGTATGCAGGATGGGATGGATGGGCTGTGTAAGGTGGAGGAATTCCCTAAAAGGTAAAAGTAAACATTAGCGCATTCGAGCCGAGCGGCAGCAGGGACCTAGCGGTTTTTAATGGCAGAAATGGATGCTGTAATGTTACACGGATGGGATATACCCAACACTTGTAGTTTGGGTTCATGTCTTTCTTTTTATTAAGTTGAAAGATGATATTTTACTGTTTTTCATGTTAGACAGAGTGAGGCACTGGGTGGAGATCTCTGGTACTGCACTAGAATGGTTTTCATCCAACCTGTCAAATAGGAAGTTCTGTGTATCTGTAAACAACTATATCTCTTTGTTCTGTCCAGTTAAATATGGTGTGCCTCAGGGGTCGGTGTTAGGACCCATTTTTGTTTTCCTTGTATCTGCTTTCCCTTGGGCATATTATCCATAAACATGGTATTTCTTTTCATATTTATGCTGATGACACTCAAATGTACTTGCCCGTCAGATCCACAGACCCTGGAATGCTGAGTTCACTTACTGACTGCCTTTGTGAAGTTAAAAAATGGATGTCAAATAATTTCCTCCAGCTGAACTCAGACAAAACAGAAATCCTGGTCATTGGGTCCCAGCAGATGCCAAAACAAATACTGTCATCTGCTGGTTCCCTAGTAAATCACATTAAGCCTGTTGCAAAGAACCTTGGTGTTTGGTTTGATAGTAATTTAAATTTCGAGCAGCACGCCACAAAGCTTGTTCAATCAAGTTTTTATCAATTTAGAAATATAGCAAAAATTCGATCTATGTTAACTTTTAAGGACACAGAGACCATTTTACCGCCTTCATCTCATCCCACCTGGATTACTGCAACAGCCTTTTCACTTGTTTAACCCAAAAATCTACTGATTGACTCCAGACTGTCCAGAACTCAGCTGCCAGGCTTTTAACCAGAACTAAGAAATATGACCACATCACCCCTATTTTAGCTTCATTACACTGGCTCCCAGTATGTTTTAGAATTGACTTTAAGATTTTATTGATCACTTTTAAAGCTCTTCACGGCCTCTCGCCTCGTTACATTTCTGACCTTTTAGTCCCCTACACACCAGCACGTACCTTGAGATCCTCGGGCAGAGGTCAGCTGTCTGTCCAGAGTCTCGACTGAAAACTAAAGGGGACAGAGCGTTTGCTGTCAGGGCCTCAAGGCTCTGGAGCAGCCTGCCCGAGGAACTCAGGTCAGTGAGTCAGTGAACTCTTCCCTTCTTAAAACATACTTTTATAGGAGAGCCTTTCCCGATCTTGCTTGACTTTATTTTATCCCTTTTATTTTATTCTATTTTACTTATTTTATAGTTATCTTAAAAGTGTACTTTAGTCTTTTCAATGTTTTCTTGCTTTTATCTTGTATTGTTTTTGTATTATTGTTTTTTGGGTATTATTGTCTTTAGACTTGTTAAAGCACTTTGTAACTTGTTTTTGAAAAGTGCTCTACAAATAAAGATTATTATTATTATTATTATTATTATTATTATTATTATTATTATTATTATTATTATTATTATTATTATTATTTTTGCGAGCTCTCTTCGGCAGAGTCGAGTGTGAGCGACGATCTCTGACGAACATCGGCGAGACTTGTGTGGCTATCTGACAGGGACTTTTGGGGGGACCAGACCCTAGAACTAAATTTAGACACTGGTCCCTTTGGTGGAAATGCAGTGAGTTCCTCCAAAGGTTCCTAGTTCCAGGGTATAGTTCCTTTGGTCGAAACGCAGCTTACTGTGGAAGCAGGTCCCAATTTGGGTTTGGGAATCTAGTAAGGGCAGGATTGAGCAACCTTTAAATTATACGTTTTTAACCTTTTATTTTGCTGATTTTTATGCTGTGTTTTATTGCATGCATTCTGTATTTGATGGCTTATTTTATTTAATTTCAATGCATTTTGTAAAGTGTATTGGGACCATGTATTTTGGTGTTTTTGCACTTTAAATAAACTTCAACTTGATTATCTTTAAATGTTTGAATCAAAATGAATGCTAGAGACAATTCAATAGTTGCTGACAAGCCCTATAGCTATAACCAATGCTTGCTTTCTCTCTCTATTCTCTCGTGTTCACACTAAATGCAGGCATACTGAGTAACATTAGTGTGGATTAACGTGCAATCTGTTGCCTTGAGAATATCATATTACTTTCAAGGGCATTAATGCATTATCCGAATAATAGATAAATAGATGTGAGACTATTTTCTTTATTATTCTTAATCTTTTTGAGATGCAGGGCTTTTCAAAAAAATTTAAACTCCAGGAGAACAGCGGTGAGAGGGAGAGGGACAAGGAAATCAAATCAATCATAGGATTGCATTTTTCATTATTTATCAGAATCAGATGATTTGTATCATATGTAATATATCACTTACATAATTTATGCTAGATTTTCAGTGTATTTGTGTGCCAGATGTGTGCCACCCATGGGTGTAAATCTCCTTTGAAGGGGACACAAACAATACAGCCTAAATTGTACTTGGGTTGTGTTTTTTGGGGTTTGGTTTGGTTTTGTGTGTGTGTGTGTGTGACATTTATTATTCTTTTTTTACTGTTATTTTCCTTCCCTGTCGTTTCTGCTTTCTTCACTTCCTTGTTTTCCCACTTCTTTTGATTATTTGCTCTGCCCCTGATTAGTGTCACCTGTCCTGTACTGGGCTTTGGATTTATTGTAGATGTTGGTATTTGGTTTCCTTATGGACTGCCTCCGTGTTGGTGTAAGTTTGTTATTTACTTCTTGACACTGTTTTTGTAATTATCGTGAGGTGGCTGTTGAAATTCAGGTTTGAATTTACAGCAAGACTTCCACCTTTGTGGTTTTGACCATTACAGACTGAAGTTGAGCGCTGACTTTTAATCGTTTGTCTTTGCTCCAAAACAATCACTTCAGTTTTATCCATTTAATTGAAAAAAAATGCACAAGTTAATAACTGATTTGTGCAATAACTGGATGTTTTGGTACAAAAAAGTTACAATTTTAGAGTGAAACTAGACTTTGATAAAGGTGTGTGTATTTGTTACACTTTTCAGTTTTTCCAGGTGTTTTCAGGATGTTCATAGCCACATTCTGTACACACTCTCCTGTCTACATCAGTGGAGCTGAGTGATGCATCCTGACTGCAAACATCACTAACTGGCATGGAATGTGCACAGCTCAGGACCCAGAGCTCTGCAGCAGTGGATTAAAACTGCTCAGAAGATCATTGGTACCAATCTCCTGAGCATCAGTGATGTTGGTGAGGTGAGGTGCCTGCAGAGCCGAAAGGACACTAAAGGACAGTACCCAGCCACAGCCTGTTCGCTCTGCTGCCTTCTGGCAAGAGATATAGAAGTTTCAGCTGCCACACCCCCCAGACTCTTAAACTCTTAATTCATCCTCAGCACTGCTCCAGTGATCATTGAATATAGTTTATTTCTTTTTACCATTTTTATAATTGCTTACGTATTAATGTATATTTTCTGCTATGTAGCAAGGAAGTTACAAAGCTCAATTTCATTATATAAGTTGTTATATTGTGACAATAAATGCACCTACATACCAGTGGAAGCATGTAGAGCTTAAAGCGAAGAGGCCCAGAATAGAGCCATGGGGAACTCAACACCGTAGGTTTCTGTCTTAAAACTGGATAAAAGTGCCAGTTCCTGAAAGAACTCCTGAAGGACACGTACAATTACACGGAAGTGGCTTTTGCAATTCAATTAAATTTAATTTATATAGTGTCAAATCACAACAACAGTTATCTTAGAATGCTTTTCATAAAAGAGCAAGTCTAGACTGTACTCTGTGATGTTTTGATTTGATGATTTACAGAAAACCAACAGTTTCCACCAAGAGGAAGCAGTAGGTGACAGAATGTTAATACAATAGTATTGCCAAAGCTTCAAGGAAAATACAAAAAATATTCAATTCATTCAATTCATCAAATAAATAAAATAAATTAATTGTATTTCTATATATTGGATATAGAATAATATGATCTAATATTGTTAATTTCTCTACGTCTTCTTTCATTATGGCTGTGTCTCCTTCTCGTAACGATAACAGCAGCCATCTCTGCAACACTTGGTGGTTTGCACCTTCCTTTCGAGACTGTTGCACTCATGAAATTGTGTTTAGGCTTGTTAGGTCACATTGTGTGTAGCATGTTACCCTCCCATTACTTTGCACACTGAAATTGAAACGTCCCAAACTGCATATTTATTAAGGCAAAAGTAGTAAATGAATAACAGGTGCTATCTTGCACTTTTGGAAGATGTCATTCTGCGTGCACACCGTTAGTAGATCAGCTTACGTGTTAATTTGCTGGTGATATAAAGTTTGCACATTTTTACTCACGCAAACCTGCAGTAAATCTGGCCCAATGTACTTACTTGTACTGAGTATGAATTTCATGAGGGTAGTGTTGTCTCAAATCAAACATGGCCGTTGTACACTTACCGGAAATGACGATCATAAAATTTGACTTCTTTTTCTTCTTCTTCATGGCTAACCGGGCAGATATTTGACAACATTTGACCTTGATTGTCACCCGCCAAAATATCTGCAAGCTTGTTTGCTCGCTTGAGTTCAATTAAATTTTATTAAAATTAATAAAATTGATCATAAATTTACTTTTACAACCGCAAGCGCTGCCTTTGCCACAAGTTTGAAAATACGTTGGTGGTCCCTCTCCTTCTACCTCGTAGCCAAGATGGCAACCGTTGAGTGTGAGAGTGTCCAACGCTCCACACTCAAATTTGTGACTGTTATAAGTATACCCTCCGGGTACTCATACTGCACTGCATTTTGCCATACTTGCACCTATGCGCTTTTCTTGAGTACAGCAGTCCTGCTGGCCTACTGGCAACTCAAAAACACAAAATTATAGCACCACAATATGACTAAACAACACCACGTGTAACAAAATAACAATCAGATAATAAATAAATAGCCTTCTGCCAGTAGAAGTGGTGCTGTGCTGAGCAGTGCGCAGTATAAATACAGACTGAAGGTTGTTCTTCAGTGTTAAACCGGTAACAGCTGCAGAGAGAAAACATGCTGCTCTGCACTGATAACTGTGAGTCTTTATTTATATCAGCACAGCTGATCCAGCCGTGATTAGCTGCCACAGTCAACAAAAACAGACGTCACTTCACATGACGCTTTGGAGGAAATAACGTCTAGTTGCTCTCAAACAGAGTCCCTCGTTTCTTCTCTCCTTGCATAGCTTATTATAAAGACACAAGTGAGGGGAACGGGGACACAGTTAAGAGATGTCCCCAGGGACAGATACAGAGAGTGGTGCAGAAGGCTGGGGAAGAGTGTGTACCTGCAAGAAGGGAGTGAGAGGGATGCAAACTGTGACACTGTAAATTAACTGTAAATTAAACCTGCAAAACATTTTACAGATGTTTTTCATAAGCGTCTGTGGGGATTGGGGGGGATTAAGACATGTTACCTCAGTGTTTCTACAATGGCTCTGATGCTGTTAATTACCACAGAGCGAGAGAAACAACAGGACACAAGATGAATCCCCTGGTCTCTATTTATTATCACAAACACATCACTTTCCAGATCACCAGTCACTGACGTGTTGTCTAGAGGCTCTTTTTCTCTGGAGCCTTTTGGCATCAGAATGCAAATAAAACTGAAACATCTGACATAGAGACTTAAAAAGCATGTTTTCTGAAACAAAACCAACCATAAAATCAGAAAAATACGACCATGATTGTTACTGTGAGTCTAAGCTGTGCCTCAGCTTGAAAAAAAGAGAGATGGTTTAGCACGGCACACTTTAAATCATCACCTTCTTTAACCCTTAATGGGCGTGGTGACCAGATGGAAGGATTTGTTAAAAATACTGCTTTATGTTTCAAAATTAAAGCTTTAGATATGTTGAAAATGTAGTGTACATTTTTCAAAAACAAAGGATGGACAACATTGTGTCACAATTGTTTCACAAAGGATATTATCTCCCACATTTCTGAAGCAAAAGGAAGTGATTTCAAATGAATAACTTTTAAATATCTCTTAGATAGCTCAACAACTGACACAGAATGAGCACAGGGAAGTTACAGATCACAGCACAGAGGACACCATGTCTTCATCTCATCATGGACAACTGTGTTCGCTTCTCAATACAACACTGGGTCATAGTCAGATAATAACAAATCAATACGTTTGATCCATACGTTCTATAAACTGGTGGAGTTTATAGAAATAAAAAATGGGATTTTTTGGTGTAGGCTACTGATCAAATACTGGGAGTACTCTGATTGCGTCATACTTATATTACAAATATTCCCAAATATTGAATTATGGCCATACAACTCTGTAGTGAGTGGTAGCTGTGGCAGAAGTTAAGCAATGCTGTATGAACAGCACATAGAAGGATAATTACAGTTTACCTATAGGTGGTTCTTCTGCCTTGTGTCTCAATTTCATTACTCCCTTGCACTGTCTGATAATTTGTCAGTTCATTTGGATGCCGTACTCGAGGTGCAGTAAAACATGTTTGTTTGGAAACTCTCTGATTACACAGGAGTAGGAGAGCTGGGCTTACAGTCTTTTGAGCAGGATGAAGGTTTTTCCATCGCAAGTGTTCCATGCTGTACATATACGTAAGAGAGGCCACCTTCCACAGGTCTGAAGTAGTTTATTTCAACTCTGGATTCTGGTTCAGTTCCAGGGACCACCTAACCACATTGAGAAAACCTGGTTCCAAACGCTCCTCTAACAAATCTGTAGTGCAGTTTATTAGGAGAGCCAATCTTAATGTAGACTCACAGGATATTACACCAAGATGCAAAGATTTGGTGCTACAGGCGAAGCCGACAGCTGATTTATGTGTTCTCTCAGAACTGTGGTGGATCTGAACACATTTACGCTGACAGTGAAAGCACAGATGTTTGGATGCATCAAGGTAAGCAGTCCCCTTAGACAGATTGAGGAAGTTATCCAGTCACAAGTACTGGGGAAAAATCAACATGAATGTAGCGCTTCTGTTCGTCCTCCACAGTCTGGATGTTAAAGTACTTTGCAGACGAGGTCATTAACGCAGCAGTAACAGTGATCAAATCAAAAATCATCAAACCTTATGATTCCTTTCATTGTAATCAGAAGAAATCTATGAAAAGCATGATACTGTTAAAGTGGAATTTCGGTCAGGAAACATTACCAACCTGGCATCATTCATTCATGGTTCACCAGCGGCCCTGTATAGGTAGGTCACTTGGTCTCTAGTGGTCCCTGGTAATAATGGAGATTTTGGAAAGTAATACTAAATTAACGGAGAAGAGGAATGTGGATTTTATTTTCCGGTATTTTACTAAGTCTCAGTTTGTTGTTGGAGCTGCTGATAACAGAAAAGAACAGAAAATATCTGGTAAAACTGAATTTAGGGTTGAAACGTTAAGAGATGATAAACTTTATTTGATGAGTATACTATAATATAATTGGTATTACTGGTCTCCTCAACAGATTTCTTAGCAAAAGTGCTTTAAAAGTGAAATCCTTTGCTTACAGTATTATATTATTGAGGACTGGTACAGCTTGGCACATGTGCACTGGAAAAACCCTTTACAAGTTCTACATTACAGCTCATACACAAGTTTCACAAATTACCACTAGAGGGTGACAGAGGGCTGCACTTGGTCTCATGCACACACACAATCACAGAGGAGAGACGGGGAGGCTGGGGACTCTACAGGCTCATCCCGGAGCGGCTGAGGCCTGCTCACTCATCAAATCGTCCCTCCAGGATGCTCTCAAACGAGAACGGGACAAACTTGAAGCCCTGGCCGACGTAGAACTTGTTCTGGAACTCCACCCTGAAAAGGAGGAGAAACAGCAAGAAAGTGGTGGTGAAACTGGGGTTTAAATACATCCATATGTACATGTCACAAGATGAAGGTGTCGAAAATAATTCTTGTCAGGGTGAACTGGGGAAGATCGTTCTCAAGCTGAAACACTGAAACACCAACACTGACTTTGGACAGTGAGCAGTGAGTTTTGTCTGATTGGTGGCTCTTCTCACACACTTGTCCATCAAACACACCAGGCAACTTCCTGTATATATCTGATATTATTCCCAAAATGGTCAACATATTTGACGCACTGACCATTTGACATCCATCACCATCAGACAACTTCACTTCGATTCGACTGACGTGGCAGTGATGACTTCTTTAAATGACTTTGGCTTTTCCAGTCAAAATAAACATGAAACCAGAACAGTTGGCACGTATGTCCCCAAGACTGAAGTGCAGTGTTGACGAATGTCAATATCAAAAAGTGTTTAGTGAAATGGCTGAAAAAGTGTTTAAAAAAATGATGACAAAAATGACAATAGTCTCTATCTTATTAGGCGTAGCCTACATAGCAGCGACGAGCTGATATATGATTTTAAGAAATAATTACAGCCAGCCTTGTTTGTCACGTGGCTTCATGTATTTCTACCTGAAGCTTCTGTGTCTACATAAGAAGCTCACACTGTGTCGCCTAGTGCTGCTCTTGGTGGGAATTGTTGGGCTTCTGTAAATAACTTCAGAGTACGGTCTAGACCTGCTCTTTATGAAAAGCGCTGTGAGATAAACGTTGTTGTGATTTGGCGCTGGACCACCAGACCCCCCAATCAAATATTTCATCTATAAAGATTTTTTACAAATAGTAGGTCTAATACAATATATTCCTGTGTCATGCACACCAATCTTGTGCCAATGTTACATTTCAGTGTTTCACCACACCCATAATCTGAGCCCTCAAATAGAAGGATGGTGTATTAGAGGGGTGTCCGACCGATTTTGGTAGGCTGCCTCGGCCAAAAATGCCAGGGCCGATTTATATCCCAGACCAGCCCTGATGGACTGCTGAAGGAGGCATTTGTGGAAACAGCCACAAGATCCAGGAAGAACACCAACACTATGCATGATAAAGAAAAAAAGAGTAAACGCAACTACATTATGATTCATTAAGTGTCAAACACCACATCCCTGTGTTTTGTAAACCCAAGGACATGCTAAGACAGACACTGGTCCACCCTAAAGACTGCACACAGAAACACAAAAAAAGCAATCCAGTGTATACTGTCCAGTGCAGTGAGGAATGCACAGACCTGTGTATTGGGGAAACTAAACAACCACTCATGGCTCAATACAGAAGGGCCAACTCCTCAGGTCAAGACTCAGCAGTTTACTTACATCTGAAAGACAAGGGGACACTCTTTCAAGGACTACAATTTACATATTTTGGACAGGGAAGAGTGATAGAAGCCATTTACACCAGGTTAGAGAAACTATCTCTCAATAGGGGAGGAAGTCTGCAACATCACTTATCCCTCACCTACAATGCTGTCCTTTCATCCCCTCCCAGGAGAATGAACAAAGGCTTAGATCTGGCTTTTGTGACAATGTCAACGACAGCTGAGAATCTTATGACCATAGCGACCGTCATTGCAACAGCCTTGGATGACAGTCGAAACATCTTCAAGTATCTTCAACCTTGTCCAGTTGTCCTTGATTTTAACCCACCCTGGTTTAAGCAGGAAGGTCACTAAGTTATTAACCATGAGACTGGTTCATCTACTTCCTGAACATGCTTCAATAAAACCTCAGATTTACTTTTAGTAGCTGCACTGCAGCACGGCATTGGGGAAATTTAAGTGGGCTCTATCGGCCCACGTTAATGGCTTTTACAAGCTCCAGATGCTTAGCAGTGAGCCAGTAGGAAGCTTACACTTTGTCCATGAACTCTTCATTGTCTTGCGTGTAAAGAATAACATGTCTCTCTCACACACATACACACACACACACACACACACACACACACACACATACACACACACACACAGAGACACACACAGATGACAGCACTAGGTACAAATGAACTGTGAGAGTCAGTGGATGGGACATTTATAAGGAATACAGTCTTATGGTCTGCACAAGCTCAGGTTGCTATGGGACCAAATATGGCTGCTGAGAGTCACTGACACATCTCATAAATCTAACAATAAAACAACGAGAAGCCTGCTCATTCAGGAAAAGTTATTTTCAAGTCATACTGAAAATGAAAATATGTGATCAAGCTGATCAGTTTTTGAAGACATTTCCATTGTGCCTACTACCTCAGACGACAAGGGAGTTGGAAACTTATGGAGAATGCTAACTGTATTTTTCAAAATACAGTTTCTTCTTGCCCAAATTAAGGGGTGAATTTGTTAAAATGAAAAAAAGTCTCACAGAGCTTTCAGACAATAAACACAGATGATGTTCTTTATATCCCAGCAATCGCTTTCTAAGAAAGTGTAACAACTTTTTGAAATGGTAGCATACACGGGGGCAGCTGTAGCAGCACCTTCACATAGCAGCTCATTAAGGTAGAAAAGTGCTATATACTGTAAATACAACCCAGTTACAGAAAGTCTTCTGCAAGTGAACTCAGGACACTAAATGTACTTGCATCCACAGTTAGAATGCTGTAATTCTAAAATCCTGACAGCCTCTGATGTCTTCATTTAAGAGGAGGGATTTTCAGTTCCCGCTGGTTCCTGGCCTCAGCGAGCAAGGGGAGTGCCCAGGAATGTCTCCCAGCCGTGGCAAATATTTAGCCTGCCGGAGCTGTGAGAGGTCAGCACTTAAAAAGAGGAAAGAAATGAGAGATCCTCTCATCTGCCTCACCACACAGCTGCGGAGGTGGAAAAAATGCCGTACCTAACACACACTACACTCGACTTACTCTGGTGTGCGGCGTTTGTTTGAGCAAATAACTCATCAGCATGTGTGTGTGAAGAGTGGACAGCAGAGCAGAGGGTCCAGGTTGACTGCTGCTTACTTTGAACATGACTGTTTCCATTCACTCACCTCTGTGAAAAATAGTCCAATTCTCTTTTTAACCTTAGCAGAGACTTGTTGAGCTGCTGCTTTATTAACAAAGTGCCTCAGAGTCGTCCAGCCTGAAAGCTGCGCAGTATCCTCACAGCCTCTTTCTGTGGGCCACTGGAAGCTTATGCACGTTAGACAAAATCATGGAAAGACTTACTTCGTGATGGCTGAAGCACTGAGCTCCATTCTGTTCAGACAGTGTGACTCCTGCTTCAGAAGCCACCTTCCCACCCCGTTCACTCGGTGGTCATGTCATTTGAACTTTCAAATTGAAATACCAAATCCATTTTACAGCTTTTTTGTTACTCTGTATAAGCACAACATCCTGACCATTTCTTTATATTTTTCTTATGTCTTATTGTAATAAATCCTTTGAACAGACCAAAACCATCTCTATACTTTCTGGCTTCCCTACCATGTCTGTGGCTCTCACAAGCCCCTTGGTTCCTACTGAAGCTGGAAAATCTTGAAAATAACTCCAAAAATATAGTTTCATTAAAAAAAAACAAAGTTAAAAAAAAACGATTTAAAAAGCTGGTCGCTGGGGTTTTTGTTAAACTTTTCTCAAACAGGAGCAATCAATGAACACTTCAGGGACTATTTCCAGTGGCGGATGAATCCACATGTGGAGCTCTAGTGAGTATTTGGGGCAGCAGGACGGTGTGTGTGGGACTGAGTGTGTGTGTTCATGGTGACGAAGGAACATGTCACCCAGTGCAGCAGTGAGGCTCACTGATGGGTTTTAATAGTTTGTGGACAACAATGGAGCTCTACGGCTCAGAGGAAGAAGAGACAACAGGCTGTACTATTGTTTCTGTATTGAGATGTGTTATCTCTATTTGCACCGTGTTCCTGTATTTGGTTGTGTTTTCTCACTTTGCAGCACTCTTTCTAAATGCTATGCACGTGTTGTCAAACTGTTGAAGATGTTTTCCTGATTTGCTTGTAAAATGTCTTTGAGCATGTAAACACATGCAGCTCTCTCAGCATCTAAGCTGCAGAGTGTTGAGCTCTCAGGGTCATTTTAAATATAAATCTCTTGTCAGCAGCAAAATGTTGAACTATAGTTTCAGGTGACTTTTTTATGTTTTCTAACAAGAGAAGTAAAAGTACAGTAGTTACTGTTTAGTAGTTACTCTACAAGAATTGTGATTACAAACCACTTATCATGAGTAAGTTGTTATTCCAAAAGTTTAATATTACATAATATACTAATAAAAACTACACATCATAAACACCTATAATTTCCTATAATTACCATGAATTGAATGAACTGAAGTTACGCAAAACGCAAAGTTTGCTGACTTTCAGTTTCAACAGTTGAGCTATGACAGGGTGAAAAAGTATTGGCCACATTTCCCAGGAACTTTGCTGAGAATATTAAAGGGCTGACTCACCCAAATTACAAAAAATATATTTTAACATAATATCTGCATACCACAACCTCCATGAGAAAATATAAATATTTTTCTATTTTCACTTTTGAATGGAACAACTTTGACAAAACTCTCTCTCCCTCACAGTACATAGTTATTTTTACTTTTTAAACTTGATACACAGAACTATCTGACTGTAAATTAATCAGTGTTATAATAACTGGATGCATATAATATAAACTCTCTGCTGAAAGGGATGTTTCCCTCTTGGGACATTTATCACACATGACTTTCACAACACCTCCTCCTCAGTTCTCTGCAGTTGTCTGTTTGTGTCTGCATCTCAAAAAACTGTTACTGACAATCCCGTCTATTAAAATGGGTCATTTAATATGATTCCAGATTACAGCTGCTATCTTCCGACAGGTTATACTGCTTACAACCTGTTCATGCATATGTTTGTGGTCCTGTGTCAGGGTAATCCGTGACTGACTTCCCTGTGTCAGTGTGGTTTACACTGGTGCAGGCTGGATCAGCAGGGTGGAGGTGGTGCTAGGAGGCGATGGAGCTGGAGTGTGTGAGGTTATCTGGAGTCCTGGACGCTCACAGTTTTGTAAACCATGTTGGGTCAGGAATGTTTCAGGTTGCTGGCATTCCTCATGTGGATGTAAAACTGAAGAAGTGCGCCTTTGGCCGAGGTACATGGTTCAAGAGGTGAACAATGAGAGCTCGCTGGGTGTTTGTTTTCCATCAATGTGGGATTCATTGTGTTGGCATATGAAAGCTGCATGTGCTCCGTGCATGTGATGGACGTGTACATGGGCACATGTGCTCACAGTACAAATACATTTAACAGGCATTTATCAGCATGCATGTGTGTGTGTATTTTTCCTGTATATCATATGTGTATGAGTTTGAGTGTGTGTGTGTGTGTGTGTGTGTGTGTGTGTGTGTGTGTGTGTGTGTATGTGTGTGTGAGTCTAACCAGTGTAGACGCAGGGCATGCAGGAAGGCTGACAGCCCCTCCATGATGAGCAGGATAGCAACAGTCAGAGTGGCAAAGGCAGAGAAGATGATGGACAGGCCAAAGAACCCGCCACCGCTCCTGGAGGACAGACCCAGGTGCATCACCATGGACCAGAGCACCTCTGACAGCTCTGCACACACACACACACTCACACACACACACACACACACACACACACACACGCAACAACTAGGTTTGCACCAAAATATACATGACACAAGCATCTTTGAAGTCAATGTCATTGAACTAAGCTACAGCTACTGCATATAGTCAAAGACAAAAAATGGTCTTTAGATTTTGTTTTGCAAAATATGTATCATAAAACTGTGTGTGTGTGTGTGTGTGTGTGTGTGTGTGTGTGTGTGCGTGTGTGTGCGTGCGTGTGTGTGTGTGTGTGCGAGCTTTTACTCACGTGCATGAGCCAGGCTGAGGGCCCAGAGGCGCAGGTAGGAGGCTGTGTTGGAGATGCATCCCAGACAGTACTCTATGGTGTGGATGGCCTGGTGGACAGCTACATCACCAAAGTCAAACTGTGGTGGAAAGACAAGACGGTTAGTTCACCATCGCCACCACCAACGGCTACAGTAGTATAACTTCTGTGAGTAACAGTGAGGTTTTTTTTGTTGTTGTTGTTTTTTTACATCTAGTGGCATTGAGCAATTCTTTTCTAAGAATTAGTGCTAAGGAATGGCTTCTTGTTTAGGAACACAATTTTCATAGGTCAAAATGTATTACTCACAAGCACACAATAAACCAGGATACTCAGAGAAACCAACTTAAGCAGGCAAATATGCAATGCATACAGTACATGCACAGAGAGCGTGTCGAAGTGTCCTGAAGAAAGACTGCTCTGATGAGCAGGTTGGCGCCTTGCATGGCGGCCTTCAGTGCATCAGTGGATTTGGGTGACGAGTAAAGAGTACAGTACAGCTGTCGTGAGGAGTTGCTTTTAACTCATTTTGAGTTACTACCCACCGCTGCATCGGTGTGTGACTGTGTGTGTGAATGAGTGATTGTTGTTGTGAACTCCTTGTTTACATGCAGCAACTCAAGCACCTTCCAGGGGTTTAAGGCATTTTGATCACCACCTCAAGGGCAGCTCAATGTTGGTAATGAGGGGGAAGCACTGCTCCTTCACAAGCCCGACTCTCTAACCTTCAGCCCACCAGGGCATCTGTTGTAGTTCATCTGCATTATCTGTGGTCACAACCGGAGCATTAATCAGGTGCTGCAGCGATTAAGGATAGCACTTCCATAAAGTGTCAGAACATACAAACACGTTTGACCTCCCATGTCTTTCAAACTCCACACTCCCAATATGCTGCATGTTAGAAATCTGTTTGTAAATGTGTTTGTTAAATTTCCACTCTCTAAGCCCTTAACCCAAACGCCTGAGTGAAGCCAGACTTAACACAGTTCCTCCAGAGCCACAGAAGGCATAATGCAGCTGCTTTCACAGGCTGAGTAGTGACAAATAAAAAAAAAGAAGAAAAACTTCAACATGACTGCATCTCTAACGATACTGATTCTTTTGTCTGCAGCTTTGCTCCACTCACTACAAGAATGACCATATCTGTTTAGTTGATCTTTAACATAGACCAGTACTGAGTGTGTTTTTTGTTCCTGAATCAATGTTTTAAGATGGTTTGATTGTTTAAATGTAAAAATGAAAGTATAAAATAAATAGCGTGTGACTGTTTAAAACACACTCTAGCAATAGTGAACCCCACTGGAAAAACAGACTAAAACAATAGAATTTCCAGTATGTCATTACTTACACACACGTCATCACAGCATATCATGAACAGTGGAAATGACCTGGGATGGAAATTCTGTTATCCTCTAAATGACTGGCTCCTTTGACACCTGCCTGAGCCTTTAGCACCAATCAGGCAGAAAACAAAAAGCAACAGCGTCTGACTTGTTTGAGTTTGTAGAGCCGTTTTTCCTCAGCAGGATCACAGCGCAGGGATTTGTTTGTATATTGTAAAGCCAACCGAGTTCCTCTGTTCTCTCCTTCCTGGAGCAAGACAAGCCTTTCCTGTATGAAGTGGGGGTGTGGGGGAGCATGGGAGTCTATTGCTCTATGTTGCTCTTGTTGGGTTTGGCTGTGTGCTGGTCTGGCTTCCTCTTTCCATGCTTCTCTTTTGTCCTTGGACCCATGAAATAGAGTTCATGGAAGCAGCACTCATTGTTCCCATTCAAAGGGTCTCCAA
This sequence comes from Lepomis macrochirus, assembly GCA_024633595.2. NCBI lineage: Eukaryota > Metazoa > Chordata > Actinopteri > Centrarchiformes > Centrarchidae > Lepomis > Lepomis macrochirus. Next base: position 27,778,162 of record JALXJV020000023.1, read on the forward strand.
CACAAGTGGCAATGAAAACACTGGCTAACATGCTGTAATGGCACTATGCACGGAGGCCAGTGGCTCTGATTAGTAATGTTGTGACCAAACATTTCAGCTGATGAGACTTGCCTCAAGAAAAATCTCACTACCACTGAAAAACAAATACAACTCCTACATCAAAATAAATAGTAAAATAAAATTGTAAAATATGTTGGAAAAAACAAGACTGTAAGAACAAGTGTCAGTCACAGTCTGTGTCACAGATGCAAACACACACCTTTACAGTCACCCACATTAACATGCCTGGTACTAGGAGGTGGACAGTATAGGTGCATAGGAGACTTAGGAGACAGACCAACCAGAGTTCAAAGAAAGAAAGACCAACACTTGGTACTAAAGGCACAAACAGATCAGACAAGACAGCATCCAGACATGCTAAGAAAATACCAAACTCAGGTTCTTACCGGCTCTTCCTCAGAGTGCTTGAAAGTAAGCAAAGGTCAAAGGTTAGTGGCAGAATTCACAAACTGCATTGACCCAAAAGGTTCCATCCTTCTTTTGGATCATTGTTTTGCAGTTTCTTTCACTAGACTTTAGAGTTCTGGGACCTGAACCAAACCTAACCTGAAACATGATACCTCTGTCAGGACCTGTTTGGGCCATTTTGTTGGATAAAGCTTTAGGCTGGGGTTGTTCTCCGTTTTGGTTATTTTCAAACGTAATTTAATAAGAAATTCCGCTATTCTGATGATCTGCATCCAGTTGTCATGTGTTGCAAATTAACGAGGGAAAGAGAGTGCGTGTGGCCAATGAATTGCATTAGCCTTGCAAGTTAACAGTCAATAATAGATGGAATTAATCAAAATGTTACTTCCGGTCTCCAGTCATGCTTGTATCTCAAATTTGGCACAACTTAAGTTCAGTCAGGTTGGATCTTAAAGGATGGGTTCTGATGTTTTAAATGTACAGTGTCTAACAAAAGTGAGTAACTCACTTTTGTTGCCAGCGGTTTAGACATTAATGGCTGTGTGTTATTTTGAGGGGACAGCAAATTTACACTGTTGTATAAGCTGTACACTCACTACTTTACATTGTAGCAAAGTGTCATTTCTTCAGTGTTGTCACAGATATAATCAAATATTTACAAAAATGTGAGGGGTGCACTCACTTTTGTAAGATTCTGTATGTCCTGGAAATCAAATGTAGTTTTGCTGCAGACACAACATGAGCATACACCTACACACGACTGCCCAAGTCTTATGTTAGCTTTAACTGCATTTTAGAGGGTTTTTGCACAGAACAAGGACTGCATGCCCATCTCTTACAATGAAAAAGGAAAACAGAGACATGTCCTTTCATATGCCTGCATCAATGTACACTGTACTGCTGCAATGTACTACATTTTCTGTAGTATTTAGTAAGCTGTCCAGCCAGATACTTTTATAGTCACTTGCTTCTCCGACATTGTTCAGTATTAAATTCCATAACCCTGTTGATAAGTCATTCTTATGTGGAAAATCATAATATTGCAATAATGATGTAATCTTATCACATTCTCACAGTTGTGCAATATGTTATTCCAATATAAACACTCAGAGATTTATTATGCAGGAGACCTGGGAGACACCAAACCTCTGAGTCACAGATATAACTGGCTGGTATTTTCAAAAATTCCACTTGCTGGTTCTCATGAAAACCACCTTCTGTTTATGTTTCTGAAATGGAAAATCCATCCCTTATCTGCTCCAGGCCATCCCTGCCCGGTCTTTCACTCTGCACACTGTTGAGCCCGCATAACCCCCATCTCTCATTACGCCTCAGGAGAAAATACTAAGCAATACAGGGACTGAAGTGTGGCGCTGGTGAATGGACTGTGTCACAGGATTTCAAATTATTAGTTATAAGCTTTTGACAGTCTTCTGACAGAAACTTTAACTTCCATAACCATACGGTTCTGAACTAAACCACTGTCCTCACTGTCCTTACTGAGCTGATAGCACTGATTATAAAGCAAACTACATGTTTGATAAGTGACTGTGGTGCAACAATAAACACAATTTGGTGTTTTAATGGCATGTCCACCCCACCAGAAGAGTTGTGCCTCAAATCAAAGGCTGAAATGATACTTAATACTTAATTAAGGGTACAAATTGATTAAATACTTACAGAATATTCTCAAATGTGAGGAATTTGCAACTTGCAATATTCTCCAAAACTCAGTGTTCAGACAGAGAAAAACAACGACTTTACTGAACATTAAAGCATGTGATGTAAACATGTTCTGGTAGAAACCCTAAATACAAGTATGAAGCTGAAAATGAGCATTTTCCAGCACCTTTGAGTAATCCATGAAATTATAAAGGGGACTTAATGATGAGTATTTAATGTGTGTGTTCCTTTGTCTTAGTGCCTTTCATCTTTGTCCCATTTATCAAGCACTGCAGCCTAGTGTTTTTTTTAGTTCTCCTTTACTTGGCCTGCATTTTGGATCTTGCCTGTTCCCTGTCAGATTTGTTTGCCTCGTCTGAATGCTTTTGTCTGGTTTTGACCTTTGCCTGCCTGACAATCCTGTAAGCCTTTTTGTATGTTTACTTTTCCAATAAACCTTTGAACTGCTTTAACTCTACCTCTGTGTGTGCATGTGGATCCATGTTCTTGGTTTCTCTGCTTGCAGAAGTGAGACAGTAGTCCATAGTGAAAGCACATGTAGCATTATAATATTACTAAAAACTATTCAAATATTAAACCCAAGGTCTGAAAGTGTGGAAGAGGATGGAATTTGAATCATCAATGATTGGTGATAATTCATGGGCTCACCTCGTCTCCTTCCTCTGAGTGTTGGGAGAGCTGGTCGTGGTCCATGATGCCAGCTTCGTCCTCCGTGGGCCCGTTGCCCACCCGCACCCCTCCGAACTTCTGCGTGCCCTGTTGGGTGAGTCCGGTGCATGATGAGGACACACCTGTTTGCTCTAAAGACTGCTCTAGATTCTCTGCAGGGGTTTCTTCCCTCTTCTGGGACTAGATACAAAAGCCACAAGAGCTGTGTCTAGCTTAAAGCAAGCCTTAGGTTGAACGCTTTCTTCCTTATTAACTACATTTTTTAAAAAAGGGCACCCAGCACAGAAAGTGAAGGCCTCCATTCCAAAATGAAATGCATCCACCACTTGTGAACATGGCACAAACTTAAAAAAATAAAAGGTGGAAAGAAAGGAGAATGCTCACAGATACAGTAATCAACTGCAATCTCGACTTCAGTATTAGATTTGGGTAACCAATCGTTTATTGGAGCGCAAGATAATCTCACTGGTTGCGATAAACATCAACAAGTCCATGTTGTAAAGTACAACTTTTAATTTTTAATTTAAAAAAACCCTAAATGGCAAAGAAGAAACTCTGATTATAATCAACATGTCTTGTTGGGTCATCAAGCTACCAGCAGCATCCTGCACCAGTCAACTACTAAAAAGTTGAAATTGAATCTGGAATGTAAGCCAGTTCATTTGTAATAACCAAGTGTAAATATTATATTAATACATTATTAATGCTTCAAATGGAACTGACATTAAGTGCCATTGTCACAGACTGTCTCTCTCTCCCTCCTCTCCAGCCACAGTCCCCCTTTTATTGCCATCTTCCATTCATCCACCAGACACCCTTGGACCTTCCATCTTTTCCCCATCACCTGACTGCCTCATTCATCTACACACCTTTTCCACTTTTCTCATCTGCTCGGTGGTTGCCAGGCCTTCCCGCCACTTCCAAACCTGCATTTCATTCCCTCGTCCGCCAGTTCATATAGCAGCCCAGGGGCCCGTACCACGAAGCAAGTTCAACATACCAAGGTAATCTTTTCGTTATCTGGCTTCACTAACCCTAACAATCGGGATCAGGATAAGCGGCCACACAAAGCTGGTTATCAACTCGGTTAGTCACTGCAGGGTTTCACAATCCAGACACAAGCGTGTTCACATAAAAGAGGCGAAGTTAGCAGCAGACATGGAGAAGTCTGGCTTCAGAGCGGCCTATTTTACAAATCAAGAGCAATCTGTAATATTAGACACAGACATAGTCTATCACAGCTGCAGCTGACACATGCAGGAAGACAGAAAATCACCAACAGTGTGAATGCCTAAATGACCTATGATATGAATAGTATGATGTTCTTATGACGTGTATGAAAACAACAGCCTTACTCTTTCATCTTGGCGTTTCCATGTGAAAAGACTCCAACTCTTTCCTCAGGACTTCTCGTCCCTTCAAAAAGGGATTCACTTATTTTACACACTCAAAAGTGTTCCAAACATTGTTCTAAATTAACTTCATAAAGCAATGAAACAAAAAATCAATTCATGCCATAAAATGTGCTCAAATAATGGTCGAAAGACTGAATCTCAACATTTAGGCTGCTGAAAACTCACCTCATTACCTGCGCCCACATCGCAAAAGGTGGCGGGCTACATGAGCAGCCTCTGTGATACAAGATAGCTACTGACCTAAAATAAACTCATTCATATTAAATTTAATCTTAATAGGCCTACCAAACTATATGTTCATTCTCACATAAGAAAAATGACACAACAATTTTAAATGTCAATGAGAATGTCACAGATGAAATGAAAAGTAACCTGTTAAAACAAACTGTGATGAAATGTAACACTGTTTGTCAGTGTGTAACAAGTACAATGTTAAAGATGGAAGAATATACAAATTAACCTCTTACTGTTCTAAAACAAAACTGTACTCAACGACCTGCTGTAAATGCATCAGAGTCTCACACTGTATGTTCCTGATTGGAAGAACAATAGCCTGCACCAACCAAAATCTCTTTCAGTATGGTTTACGTAATCTGTTGCCCTTCTACGCAGCACATTACAGACACAGTTTTATAGGTGAGCCGTTCCTAATTTAGCTAAAACTATAAGCAACTTATAAAAAATGTGACAAAACTAATTGGTACTGAGCTTCGGCGTGTTGGTGCATTTCTTTGGGATTTAAAACAACCAGTGAGAGTAACAAGAGCCCCAGTCAAATCAAATATACAGGTAGAATAAGGATGGATAGAGGCGGATCATCAGCTGTTAGGGTGCCCTCTCTCTGAAGAATTTCTGACATTTCCAACCAAAATATGAGCGTTTCCAAGGCAGGCTTTAAGCATTTGTCATGGCACAACAACCACATTACACAGTACAATGTGCATTGAAATGAATGGCAGAGTAGGAGTGAAAAAAAGGTTATACCAAAGGTTATAATTGTTATTCATCAAAGTTAGCAGTAAGGTTATAGGTGGGGTCAGATTCACATACCAGGTGCTTTTTCCACAGGTGCTGACGCCGAAGCACCATAGTTTTCACAATCAGCATACAGGGTACACATGCAAGCGCAATCAGCACCAACAAAATCTGGATCCCCATCTACAGATTCAAACACAGAGAGGTTAAAGAGGTGTTGGTGATGTGTAGCAGTGATCAGAAGATGCAAATCCCCTGATCAGATCCTGATGAGGCCTAACTCAGTCCTCTGTACTGTACTGCTAGTACTTTGCTTCTCTGCAACAAAGTTACTTGTTACAGTTATTTCTTGTTTTCATGATTGCTTCAAATGAGAAAAAATAGTCTTGACAAGAGCTGGGCAGTAAAAACAATAGAAACACTGGTTGTGAGCATAGCCACAGCCAATCACATTACAGGAATAAAGCTAGTTTAGTGACAGAAGCAAAAAAAGGCCGGGGCTTTTCATTAAAGATTTACTTTATGTAAAATGCACATGTGGTTAACTTTCCCACTTCTTGTGTACGTCAGTGTGCCCTATTTCACCTCCCATGTAAGAGATGAAATGGGGCTAATTATGGCTCCATTTGAAACAGCCTCCCACATGGGGAGAAAAATGATTGTTGTGATATAATGTTTGCCTTATCGCCCAGCCCTACTGTCAACCTAGTCAGCTAGTAAGAAAACTAACACCCAACTAGGTGTATTGGTAACTACAACTTGTGCCTCTGAAACTATATGTAGCAAGAACCAGAATGTTTTTAAATTTATAGCAATTTTAGCTTAACTTTACAGCCAATGTGCTGGAGTAGAGCCAATAAGATTTAAAACATATTACTGACTAATGCTTTGTGACTGCGCTGTAGGTCTGGTAAAGGTACAGTAGTTTGAAAGAATGTCCTTTAACTGGATGACCTAAGTTCAAGGGTCACTTAAGCAAGAAGAAGTAAGACACAAACTCCCTGCCAGCTCTACTGCTTCTGTCCTGTAGCTGAGACCTCTGACCAGAAGATTCTAAAGTATTTTTAATTACTATTGTGGCTGTTTTTGCTATGATTTGCTGTGTACCTCTCTACCAGGGTTCAACTATACTAGTGGTGGGAGAGGCAGAGGGGTGGATGAGGGAGGGAGCACCTGTCCCCTGTAGAGGGGCTTGTTGGTGGGGTCGTTGTAATTGAAGAGACACATGTTGATGAAGTGGATGAGCAGGCTGGGCGCGTCCTTGGAGGTGAAGGCGTCATAGGCTGTCCACTTGTAGAAGACCAGCAGAATGAGGTAGCCAAACAGGCTCGCCATAAAAACAATCTCTGGGATGAAGCCCAGGAAGATGTTCAGCGGCTTCTTGAAGTACCTGCAGTGCAGGGATGTCAGTTAGCAACACAGACGAGGCAGGTTAGATTATACCTGCAACGTCAGTGATGGAGAATCGAGTGTGGACTGTGTAAGTGGTAGATCGTTTCGCTTTGCTGATGTTCCTGTAGTGAAAACAACCAGTAGATCATGAATGTGAAGTTGTTGGGTAGCAATGGCAATATCTTAATAGCTTGTTTCAATAACAGAACATGGAGAGACTTTACAATCCAGCTAATTGTTTCATCATACTCCATCAGTGTTCTCGTATCCATTCAGATGGATAAAATAACCCTAATAAACCTGAGTCATAACTCAAAACACATCCTGCTGGAACCCTGCTTCCATTTGGACTGAGAGTCAAAGGTACTGACCAAAATGAAAGCACATTACTTTAAAACAGAGCTCATGTGGAAACTAAAGAAACTTTAATCTTTTTGATTACATCACACATGACAAGGAAACCTGATATTAAAATATATATTAAATTAAAATAAAAAACTGGAGAAAATCTAAGAAAACTATTTTTGCCTAAAGCAATGTATTGTGTTGAAAGCCTGTGCACATACAGGCAACAACCTCAAACGATTTTAAACCTGTCATAGAACATGTACAGTGGTACATGTACCAATTTTAGCCAGTTCTGACTAGTTTTAAGGCCGCAGTGTGCTTCACACCAGGTACGTGTCAGATTGTCCTCCACTGGCCTCTGCCAACGTTTTCAAACTTAACAAAACAAGAATATCTGACTACCTAAAGTTTGAACATCCCTCTTACGCTCCCCTTTTTGCTATGTGTCCTTTCCATTCTTCATTCACACAACTATGTCCATCGCTTTCTGTGCAACCTGAGCGTAACACCCACTTTCAGCAGACGCTGTCCAGAAGTGTGCTAACCCTATCTGTATGATTAATCACATCTCAGCTTTAAGAGTGGCCATTCAGATCCAGTATAAACACTTTTGTGTTTAGGCATTGTTGGATGTATGACATAGGCATTTAGAAATTTATAATATATGACATGCGTAGTTAAGAGATCTAGTGAGAAAGCTATAATCCTGTAAATAAAGAGTGAAACTTAATAAAGACGCCCACAGGCTTAGCTGTTTAGCACTTACAGGTGGTTGAAGAGACTGAGAGACACTCCAAACAGCATGTGGATGACACCCAGGATCACAGACATCTTCATCTTAAATGAGTTGAGGAAGGTCAACTTGTTGGTGGCAACATTCCAGATCTGCAGAGATAGAACAGGAAACACATGCGTGAGACCAACCTAGGTGTGACGGTTCCTTATGTTTCTTTTGTTTGCATTTTGGGGAACATAAATCAAATACATTTTAACTCTATATTATTTTTTCCAGTTCATTGTTTCCTACTGAAGACATCCTGTAAATATGCTCACAAACATATAGTTTCATGTTTAAAAAAGCTCAGTCATTTCTTAGAAAACAGCTAATAATCCTACTTTTAGTTTATCAGACTAACAGGAGCAAATTGTGCATTTGTTGGGGACTATTTTCAGCAGCGGATGAATCCAAATTTGGCGCTCTAGCGAGTATCTGGGGCAGCAGGACGTTGTATGCAGGACTGAGACAGAATAAACTACAGTGTGTCTGTTCATGTTTATGAAGAAGCATGTCTCTCCGGTCTTTACAGAACATTGCCAGCCCTGTCCCTTAAGTTAACTAGCCCAAGGTAAATATTGCATGGTGGTTCTAACCAGAGAAAAGTGCCAACTATTTATGTTTATTATGTGTACAGGTTTTACCGGGTCAATTCCAAGTGGATACGGCCCGTTGAACACACCAGGAACAGCTGGGTCTAACTGTAGAACTGCATTTCCATCAAGTGTATCAAACCTAGGACAGAGCAGCAGGAAATGAATGCATGTTTTGAAATTAGGCAGATTATTTACAAGCTGCAGGTTTTAGAGTAAATACCAATATCAACCACATACACTATAGTAGTAAGATAAATAACAGCACATTTCCCTAGGATTTTATCCTCAAAGCTGCAAAATAGACAGTGTTCAATATACACTTTCAAATCAGTTTATCCATCCATCCACTAAAATCGGTGAAATGAAACGTGTGAAAAATAATATGACCGGTTGAACATTGGCATAAGACAGAAGTTAAGCTTAAATCAGAGAGACACGGGGGGAGATAGCAATCTTTTCATCTCACTCTCAGAAAGAAAGCAAATATGCCTATTTCTCTTCTTTTTTTCTTTTTTACAATTTTAATCACCACATAAATTAGTCGTGGTGCTTAAATTAATCTTCCGATTTGAGAAACTAGATTGAAAATGCACTTAAAAAAACTTCAATGAAAATCTGGGACGTCCATGCAGATCTGGTGGCTGACTTACGTCCAGTTGGCTCCTTTGGGGCCAAACATGGGCCTGACGCTCCATCCAGAGCCGAACATGTTGAGTGACTTGGAGAAGCAGTCATTGTAAATAATGCCGGTGTAGATGGAGAAGATCCCCATCAGCAGGATGATGTAGCGACCAGCAAACACCATGTTGAACATCTACAGAGACACACAGCAACTTAAATAAACACCAGATGTTGTATGTTTATAATATTTGTGCTGTGATGTTGAGCTTTTTATTCCTGTATTCATTGCTTATGTCTTACTGTACCTCATTGTCGCTCTTCTGGGCGAGGAGGCGAGTCTCTCGGATGACCAGATAGAGGGCAGCGCAGGTCATCAGCACACCGTGACCCATGTCACCAAACATCACCGCAAACAGGAAGGGGAAAGTAATGATGGTGTACGGAGCTGTAACAGGTACGAAGGGAAGGGATGAGGCTCGAACTATCAAAACCGCTCAAAAATCAATCTAATATCAAAGTTACAAACTGCAAGAAGCTGCAAATGTCAGATAAAGAACAACTTTGCTCATAGGCTGAATCTCTGGCAAACAACAGACTGTTAAGGTTGAGGTTGGATTTACCTGCTTTTACAGCCAGTTTAAGGTAGAAAGTACACTGAACCTAAACATATGGGGTGTGCATCCACAACATATAGCAATAATAATATTTAATCAATGCAGCATTAAAAGGAAACCTACTGAGAATTTCTGGAATATTGAAATTTATTATAAATAAGGAATTCTGTCTTCATAATTGATGTGAGGAAGGTGAGAGGGAGGGTGGAGGTGGTTCCTAAACTGCAACAGCTAACATGGTAAATGAAACTATCGCAGTTCCATCAGGACAGCAACAGACACATTTTAATCACCTCTCTGCTGCGCTCACGTTCAAAAAACAGTTTTTATTTACTAATTATTTCCAGTCCATTCCAGTTTGCCCTTTTTAAAGGAGTTAAGCTACTGTTATTGATACTTCTGCAGACTTTTCACATTAAAGTCTTACCAGGAAATGGAGGGATTACATACTTTGAGACGCTGAAAGGCATCTTTAAAGTTGAATTACAGATAGTAGCTTAACGGCAATTCAAACAGGGCTGAATGGAAGCCACTTGATATAATGAATAAAGTACTACTCCAGCAGGGGGAATTAGAAGTAAATCATGTTTCTCATAACCTCTGCAGGTCAGGTCAATTAAAGGCTCTGACCACTTTTGACAAGTTACGATACTTCAGTAAAAAAACAAAACAGCCACAGAAATGACCAGAGTTGAACCCACTCTTTTGACACTCTAATTAGTTTTGCATGATGAGTGGTATAAAAGAGAGAGTCACTGTTTTAATGTGTCTTGACTAACAACACTGAACCAAACTGCTGATGACAGTGAATCTGATATCATGGAGCATTAGAGAAAAGCAAAGTCATAGTTTTTCCTTAAAAAGACCTTATTGCTGCTGCACTATTACACGTTTTAGTTCAAATATGAATTAATATGATGAGCAATTAATCCAAATATGGACAAATGACTTCCTGTATGACCTGGATTAATTTCCCGGTAGTTTCCAATGCCGTACGCGTCAACGATGTTCTGGAAGCCTGATGTAAACTTGTTGGTCTTGTTGAAAGTAGGTGGAGTTTGCTTGGTCTGCATCCTGTTGAGGATGGACGGCACCGTCGAGCCGCTCCTTTCCTGTCAAATAAAGCCGCCGCTTATCAGCCACATACTGCCCATGTTGTACTGCCAGGACCAGACGACTAACAGAGGCCTTCACTCAACATTAACTTTATTGGTGTGATCATATTTCAATTTAGCAGCTATGAACTCAAAATAGTGTGCTCACTTCAGTTGTGAGTACGTATGGCTGTAAACCATGCTTCCACAGTTTTGTGCAAATACAGTTTTATCCTCTGTTGAAATGTGGAAACAATATGCACAACAGCTGTAGCATCATTATAGTTTATATATGTTTACACATATAGTGGGGAAAATTCAAATTTCAGTTCAACTTCAATATGAAATTGATGATCAGTGTGAATAAAACACCCAAACTGAGATAATCTTACCGTCCCTCTGCGCAGAGCGAACTGGATGGAGTCCAGGTCTGAGACAGGACACCACACCTCAGCAATTAGACACTTCTGGGTGACATCGATGTTGCAGAGGTTGAGCGTGTGGTAGATGGCCTTCATCTTCCTCACCTTGATGAACCACACCCGCATGGTCTTGGAGGCAGCCTGCAGCACTCGCTGACGGTGGTCCTCTGTTTGGTTTAGAACCTACAATAGCAGTGTGGAGCAATTTGCTTTAGATTCTACTGTAGATCCTTGTTCAGTCAGACTGGATGTTTAGATGGCGCAGGATCTTTAGTGTCTGTTCGCTGACCTGAAGTGTTATAATGACGTCAGCGGTAACCAAATGAATCCAAAAACCTGTAAGACTACAGTTGTAGCTTATTGTCGTGGTTTTGTGAAATTACCACAATGTGAGCGAAACACCTAGAATGTGCAGTATTGCGAATGGCACAAGTGGACTGATCTTTCTGTACTGGCTCCCAGGCCCAGGTCATGTTTCTGCAGTCTGAGTTACATTCTGAGTAAAATGCTCTATTGTACTAGATTGTAATGCATTGTGTCGAGATGGCAGGCTCAGAGCTCTGAAGCAGAACCAGGCTTTTTTTCCAGGCTTAATAAGGCAAACTTTGGGAAACCACAACACTGAAACAGGACAAAGGTCTTTCACAGATAAGAACACTACACTGTGAGGGCTTTTGTAATTTGACTCAAAATATATGTTACATATACATCCTGTTGTGCTAAGTTTCTGATTAATGTCTTGTTTTTTAGTGAGCAGCAGTGTAACAAAGAGTACAAAGAACCCTTTGAAAGAATTACTGAATTAAAAAATGAACTGCACCGCTGAAGTTAATGTGGCTTAAACAATAAGCAGGCTTTGCTCTAAGGTCAACCACCTTACTCTATTTTGAATTTATTAACATTTTTTTGGTTTATTGTGTGTGTGTGTAATGCTAGTAATGAGATGTAAAGATCCATCATATTGACAAACGTACCATCTGGAGGTCATCGATGCGGCTGTTGACTCCAGCCAGCATTTCCTTCCTCTCCTGTGGGGTCTCTGGACATGGGTAGAGTGAGGCACGGAACCTGAAAAAATACACCCACCAGGAGAGTCAACTCACAGCATCTTTTAGAATACTCTACTTTCTCCTGGTTTCCTTCGGTCTTACTCATTTTTTATAATGCACATGAGCAGTTCACCCTACTTTATGCATAATGTTAAAGCTAGGATAGGCAACGTTGAAGAACTAGTGTTCTGTAAGTATCCAACTGAAACCATTGCACAAATCACATGAACAAGAGTGCAGGAGCGCATTTCACAAAATCACATTTTCATTTGGACCAAATAAATGATTGCTTTTTACAGTCCTTGACAGCTGACAGCTTCATAAAGATGGGAATAAAATTGATTATTGTTCCAGGCTGTTAACATTTATTTCCGCTGTAAATTGGGCACTTTAACATTGGGGTTAAAGCATGATTTAGACTTCTGTGTCGAGTCTACGCCGTACCCTACGGCATCAGCTACATACGCAGCCATGCATTTATACTTGTGCATCAGTATCTGCATCGTTCTGCAATTACACCACCAAATGCTAGTTAACAGTACTGTATTGACAGTTGCCGGCAAAGGAGGCTAACTTCTGGTTTAGCCCTCTGCTAACTTGAATGGTGGTAAAATTATATATGCAGCTATATAATTATATGTGCAGCTGTTATCGACTGAATGCTTCGCTGTCTGATAGTGAAACGAGTCATTTCGCTTAGGTTGTGACTAGGGGTGTAACAGTGCATGTATTCATACCGGACCGTTTCGGTACAGAATGTTCGGAACGGTGCACATGTGCACCGAATAACGTCATACATTAGGAATGTTTTGTGTGCGGAACATACATAAATTTTGACTTCCCACACGGACATATTAAGTGGCGGACCAAATCTCCGCCTTGTGGTGCTACAGCACTACACAAGCAGCACGCTTTAGCCCAGCCTCTCGCTAACTAATGGCCAGTGCAGAGAAGCCAAAGCTTGAAAACTCTCCTTTATTGTTAACGTCTTCGGTTTCCAGTGAAACACAACGATGGACAAGTCGATAAGACGAAAGCAGCGGGCCGACATTTCTCTGTAGTGATCAGGTATATGTTTCTGGCAACACGTCAATCTTGCTAACTCACTAATGGTATCACATTAAGGAGAATGTCACTGCAACAAGGGGAAAAAACAGATGAGCACAGTGCAAACGCCTTTCGGTATTTAAACACACTTTAGACTTCGGAAAAGTTTTTTTTGGTTTTTTTTAATCAGAGCAGGCCTTCAAGATGGGATTGATAATGCTCATAGACGTACTATAAAAGAATAAGAAGAATGCTGTACTTTTTATTATATTTTGTTAGCTATATGTGGTATTGTTTTGAGAATATTTTATTTAGTGGAGAATGTGGTAGTAGTTTGCAGCATATTTTATTTCTTATTCTTTTTTATTTTAAATAGTTTATTTATTATGTGTTTGTTTAAATTTGTCTAAAAAACTGTAAACTAATTTGGATGTTTACAAAACTTCATAATAAACCAGCAGCAATTTAATGTTTACATTTTTTTCCCTTATTGTACCGAAAATAAACCGAACCGTGCTTTCAAAACCGAGGAGCCAGACTCCAGTGGTCATTCAAAGAACTGCAGTTTTTGGCACTTCCACCTTGGCTTCATTTTTAGCACCACTTCACGACACTAGATTTCTATTCCAAAAAGTCCAAACCTGTCTCTGAATAGTTAGGATTGTTAACCGTTTACCATCGGCCAAAATATTGAGCAATTGTAAATGGTAGTCCAGACATGTCCACTATTTTCTGTGGTCTATCATGGTGCTACGTCCCCTTGTTCACTACTCTGGATAAACAGCAGCTTCTTATGGATCCATTTGTGATTATGGCCAGAGTCAGTCCCGCCACATTCTTCCATTTATTAACCATACTAAACATTTGTACAACCTGTAAACAGCCATGTTCACATATCATACTTAACATAATCACACATGCCTAAACCTTCAGGATTTGGCTCCTGTCCATGTGGCATCTGTATTTATGCAGCAAAACACAAAGGACAAGACAGGCAAACATACTGTGACATGTTGTTCTATAACACCCACCCCTCACAGATCTTCTTCACCCTGTTCTTTAGCTGGTCACCTTGGAAGAAGATAATGAACACTGATTTGTGGACTTGGTCTCCCTGTTGGAAAGAGAAGAAGTTGTTAGAAAACCTACACTCACTTACATAAATACATGAACATCTGTTTCTAATATGTAAAAACTCATTTATTATGTTATAACTGGGTATGGCTGAATTTTGTATGATTCTTTGTACATTTTCTTCTTAATATGTTTCTATTGTCTATGACTGTCAAGAGCATTGACCGTGGTGGGGTCCTCCAGAGGGTCCTCAATCTCTGCCTTCCTTAAGAAGACATTCCCGCGACACACCCTCCAAAGCATCCTCTCAAACGTTGGAATCCTCTCCCTGCTGATCACTCCAGCCACAAACCTGCATACACGAAACAAACAAGCGCTCAGAGTACATGACACAAAACAAAACACACCACAGAACACCAGTGTGTTCAAAAGTCCACCTTTTGAACGGTAAAAACAACTGATGAGGGGGGGTGGTGATGGAGTTTTAGCATACCAGCTGCCTCCGTTCTTTCTCTTTCAGCCAACAAAATGATTTCTATTAAGATCTCTCTGCTTGAATGACGTGTTTATTTCCAACAAAGTGCAAATATTTCCAGCAGATACAGAGATCCTTTGGGGGATGTGTGATTATGGGTGGCAAAACCCATAACCACACATAATGGATATGAAGATGACAGTGTTCAAAGAAGCAATCAACACATCCTGGTGCACAATCCTATGACTTCAAAACTTTCTCTCACAAAGCTCAGTGGTACCTGTTTTGTCTGTAACTTGCATGAGGATGCGTATGCACACGTGGGTGATGCGACAATCATTCTAGCCAATGGTTTCACGTTATTTCACTAATAAACAGGTGGGAATGCAGCATGAAATGTGTTAACTTCACTGTATTTGTGTGTGTGTGTGTCCAAATCCAAATGTGTTTTTAATGAAAATGACAATACTATAACGATAAATATTCTGTATAAGTTATGTATGTATTTATATATAAATGATCTGATTAGATCACTGCTAAAGGACCATACATCTGGAGAAAATGACAGATTTTTCAATTAAATCACTAACTAATTAGTAAACAATCTTTTGGCTACAGATGTCTTCAGATGAGGACATTTTGCTGACCACCAAAATATGTATTTGTGTGCAATGTGTCACACGCAGGTCATTTGACTATCTTAGTATTTTCCAAGACTGTGTATTTGATAATATCATGAGCCATATGCTTTACCCCAGTCGGAGCGGGGCACCTCGCCCCCCCTCACTGCCCTCCATCAGGGCTGATGACTCCTCCAGCAGGTTGGGATCCTCCATCTGTCAAAGACAAGGAAAATCTCAGTAACTTCATTTATGGAAGCACTTCAATTATTTTTTTTGCTACTGGGTGCGTGGTGTGTAGGTCTGAGAGCGTCAAATAATCACACCTCATCAAAGAACTGCTGTGTTCGACGGAGGATGTGTTTGAGCTCCGTCAGCTCCAGGAAGTTCTTCTTCAGGGCTTCCTGGTTGGTGTTGATCTCTTTCAGTTCGTTCTCCAGCTTCTCAAAGGTGGCCTGACAATCACAGTCAGCAAACACTAACTGATTTATTCCTGCGTTTACATCTCCTTTTACAATGTTTTGGCATTAGGCTAATGTCTAATCTTACAGAAGCTACAGCATTTCCAATGTTCATGTCAACATGCAGTGATCAGCTACAAAAATTGTTAAAGCAATGGCATTCTCAAATAGAAGAAATTTGAGGGGCCAACCACAAATCTATCTAACTATCTATCTATAGTTTAAAGGGCTGGACTTTCAAGCTTTCAAGTCTTTTTCCTGCAACTTTCAAAAGTCATTTGTGTGCACAGGTAAATTCAAAGCCATATAATACATTTAACGATGGTGCATTTATCATCAGTGCCTCTCTTTTGACATTTGACCAAGTGTATTTTAAATCCTCTCCTTGCCTGACATGTATGAAAATAATATTAATTGATGATGAGTAATAATGATAAAGTCTGCAGACTGATTACCTCTAGATCAATCATGTCCCTGGGAAAAGGCACCTCTGGATTTTCTCCAGTGTCCACAGTTGGGATGTTTGCTTTCTTGATCTCCTTCTCCACAAACCCTGTTCAGCAGAGAGAATCCAGTATTCAATACCTGCATTTCTGTGGTCTTAATCAGGAGCAATGAAGTTCCAGCGACTGGACTGACTCATAGGCAGGAGCTACAGGGGGCCTGAGTGTTGACTTGTCTTATTACTTACTTAGTTTCCTGTCCATCTCCTCACACCGCCTTACTTCATTCACAAACTTGCGCTGGAACACGTTTACATCTGGATTCAGCTGTGGATGTAAAAATAAAATTATTTACAAAATGATTTTGACACAACAATAACTAGCCCTTCCTCACAAAAAAGTGACAGAATATGTATGCCGTTTCTTCAGGAGGCTTTTTATGACCCGTTTATGTTTATTGTGGCTGGGAAGGAAGCTAGGAAGTCATGTGGCAGAGATTAAATAGCAAGAAAGTCCACGTAAGGAGATGGACGGACACTGGATGGGTCAAACTCACAGCTTCCGTGTTTGATGCCTGTGTGAAACCAAGTCAATGATGAGCTATTTTTTAAGTTAAGTAGTCGTCAAGTAAGTTATTGTAACTGGAACCACACTGTTTTCGTAAACCTAACCAAACTATAACTGCGACTTACATCACATGACTTTCACACCGTACTTTAGGTCAAGTACAGCTGTCGCTGGTCTGGTATTTTCCAACTGTCATATATGCTGTTTAGGGAGGCAGTGTCAAACAACCTAATTTGTCCTTCAGGTATAAAGACATTTTGTTAATAATGGGCTAATAACCAGGGAATTGAAACTGAAAACATCTAATATGAATTTGTTTTATCACCAATACATTTGTGATGTTGTGTATAAGGCAGGAAACAAGTAACCTCACATGTCGCCTCTGACCTTTCACCTTTTCACTGACTTTAGAGGAGTCCTACCACCGGAAACTGAGAACATGAGAACTCTCATACTCACATCTCTAAATTGGACCATGCCCAGTTCTCCCAGCTCACTGACACAGCAGTAAGCTGCCTCTGACTGGAGAAACAGCTGGGCCAGGGTCATCTCCTCGCTCCTGAACAGTTCCCCCATGATGAGAACCAAACTCTGCCTCAGCTAGAATACAGAAACACTGCACCTAGGACAGGAAGACAGGTACAACTATTAGATTCAAAGGTTTTTGAAAAAAGTTTCATTGTTTTTTTGACAAGGTCAAGTCAAAGGACTTCCTGATGGAACTGTTTTAATCTTTTAAGTCAAATTATAGCAATATACTGTAATGTCTGGCACTCTACTACAAGGTACACTGTGCATGTATTTGTCACTTTCCATCACAGGGTTGTATAATAAGATGAGGTTTGTAGTTACCTCCCAAAGCAAACATTATATTCAATTTAATTTTTCAATTCAATTTTCTTTATATAGCGCCAAATCACAACAACAGTTATCTCACAGCGCTTTTCATAAAGAGCAGGTCTAGACCATACTCTAAAGTTATTTACAGAAGCCCAACAATTCCCACCAAGAGCAAGCACTAGGCGACACAGGCGACACAAGGAAAAAAAAAAAATACAAACATTATAAAATGATATACAGAAATAAAACTATTTTGCATGGTACAGTGCTGAGGATGATATACTGTACTATACTGTACTGTACTATACTGTACTGTACTATGCTATACTGTACTATACTGTACTGTACTATACTGTACTGTACTATGTTATACTGTACTATACTGTACTGTACTACTGTACTGTACTATACTGTACTGTACTATACTGTACTGTACTATGCTATACTGTACTATACTGTACTGTACTATACTGTACTGTACTATGCTGTACTGTACTATGCTATACTGTACTATACTGTACTGTACTATGCTATACTGTACTGTACTACTGTACTGTACTGTACTATACTGTACTATACTGTACTGTACTGTACTAGTCCTATTGCTATTATTACTGTTATAATTAATATCACTAAACATTACTATAAATATCTGTACCATTTTTCATTCAGTCTATAGCACCATTACCTTTATTGTCTGTACCTCTATGTGTATACTGTGTAGGTTGCCTCCCTCTGCTCTCTCTCTCCTGCTCTCTCTCTCTCTTGCTCTCTCCCTCTCTCTCCCCTCACCCCCAACCGGTCGAGGGCAGATGGCCATCCACCCTGAGCCATGGTTCTGCTCGAGGGTTTCTGCCTCTTAAAGGAAGTTTTCCTTGCCTCTGTCAGCCTAGTGCTTGCTCTTGGTGGGAATTGTTGGGCTTCTGTAAATAACTTCAGAGTACGGTCTAGACCTGCTCTTTATGAAAAGCGCTGTGAGATAACTGTTGTTGTGATTTGGCGCTATATAAATAAAATTGAATTGAATTGAAATTGTACTATGCTATACTGTACTATACTGTACTGTACTATACTGTACTGTACTATAGTGTACTGTACTATGCTATACTGTACTATGCTGTACTGTACTATACTGTACTGTACTATGCTATACTGTACTATACTGTACTGTACTACTGTACTGTACTATACTGTACTATACTGTACTGTACTATGCTATACTGTACTATACTGTACTGTACTATACTGTACTGTACTGTACTACTGTACTGTACTATACTGTACTATACTGTACTATACTGAACTGTACTATACTGTACTGTACTATACTGTACTATACTATACTGTACTATACTGAACTGTACTATACTGTAGTGTACTATACTGTACTATACTGTACTATACTGTACTATACTGAACTGTACTATACTGTACTGTACTATACTGTACTATACTGTACTATACTGAACTGTACTATACCCTACTATACTGTACTATACTGTGCTATACTGTACTATACTGTACTATACTGAACTGTACTATACTGTACTGTACTGTACTGTACTATACTGTGCTATACTGTACTATACTCTACTGTACTATACTATACTGTACTATACTGTACTATACTGTACTGTACTATACTGTACTATACTCTACTGTACTATACTGTACTATACTGTACTGTACTATACTCTACTGTACTATACTATACTGTACTATACTCTACTGTACTATACTATACTGTGCTATACTGTACTATACTGTACAATACTCTACTGTACTATACTATACTGTACTATACTGTACTATACTGTACTGTACTGTACTATGCTGTACTATACTGTACTGTACTATACTGTACTATACTGTGCTATACTGTACTGTACTATACTGTACTATACTGTACTGTACTATACTGTACTGTACTATACTGTACTACTGTACTATACTATACTGTACTATACTGAACTGTACTATACTGTACTGTACTATACTGTACTATACTGTACTATACTGTGCTATACTGTACTATACTATACTGTACTATACTGTGCTATACTGTACTATACTGTGCTATACTGTACTATACTATACTGTACTATACTGAACTGTACTATACTGTGCTATACTGTACTGTACTATACTGTACTATACTGTACTATACTGTGCTATACTGTACTATACTGTGCTATACTGTACTGTACTATACTGTACTATACTATACTGTACTATACTGTACTATACTGTGCTATACTGTACTGTACTATACTGTACTATACTGTGCTATACTGTACTATACTGTGCTATACTGTACTATACTGTACTATACTATACTGTACTATACTGTACTATACTGTGCTATACTGTACTGTACTATACTGTACTATACTGTGCTGTACTGTACTGTACTATACTGTACTATACTGAACTGTACTATACTGTACTGTACTATACTGTACTATACTGTGCTGTACTGTACGGTACTATACTGTACTATACTGAACTGTACTATACTGTACTGTACTATACTGTACTATACTGTGCTATACTGTACTGTACTATACTGTACTATACTATACTGTACTATACTGTACTATACTGAACTGTACTATACTGTGCTATACTGTACTGTACTATACTGTACTATACTGTGCTATACTGTACTGTACTATACTGTACTATACTGAACTGTACAATACTAAACCATATGTTGAAATGTAACACCTCATTTTATTTTAAATCTTGATTGTCATTCTCTGTGTACTTTGATGAAGCACCCGCCTTCCTATATGTCATGACAATCAGCTCTGTGTTGAGACATGAGCTACTCATGGGAAAGAACTTTGTCTAGTGAGTTGTTGTGAAACAGGAGTCATACCTTAACTTACATCAGAACTCAACCACTGTGTCCACCACATGGTGGAAGGCAACCACGTAAATGAACTCAAGTAGAATATTGAGGTGTCTTTATTTTACACTAATTTATGACACTTCTTATAGGTGATACTTCCTCTACATTTCAGCTTGAAATAGTACTTTTTATTCCACTACATGTATTTGACAACTGGAGTTAGTAGTTTCTTTACAGTGAAGATTTTGCATAAAAAACTGTATGTATGAATGTATGAAGAACTTTAGAGATATGATGCATTATAAAATTTGAAGCTACAGAATATTTATACTTAAAAATCAGCAAACAAGACTAAAATGCAGCTTAAACATAAATCCCTGAGTTATAATAATCTAAAGCTATTCTACATAACACAACATATATCATCTCACAGGGGCCTGTAAATTTATTTTTGATACTTTGGGTATCCTGATAATACTGAGACTCTGTCCTGTAGAGGTGCCTTAGTCAAACTTGCTTGTGTCATGTTTGTGGAGTGATTAACAGGTTCTGGGCCCAAATGCAAGACACAGGGAACTTGCAGGATAACTTCTGATGATTTACTGACAACAAAACTCAAAGCGTACACACTTACACTTAGCAGTGATAAAAAAAATCCAAAAAACATAGTCCAACAAAACAGAGTAAAACAACAAAGCAAGGTGATCCAAAGGAAGTAGGCAGATATCCAAAAACCCTCTGACACAGAGAACAGGCAGTTCCCTTTCAAGGGAACGAGACTATGCGTCGGCAACGCTTTGGGAACGCCCCGCGTGAATGCGTCTGAAGCATCTATGTCAACTAGTCCAATGGAAGAAATGAACGTCACGGGCGGGTGACGTCATGACCAGGAAGAGATAAAAGCGCACCCGGTGCAAGCCGGCATTAGCTTCTGTTGCCTCAGCAAGCGATCTGTGTACTACTGTCCTGTCTGTTTCTTGTTGTCTGTAGAGAAAGCTCTATTTGGAAGGTCTTTAGAGAGATGGCGAAGCAATTGTACAAACAGTGTGCCTCTCCCTGCCCGCGTTTTTTAACGGGTGGGGATACACACCAGCTTTGTGTAATTTGTTTGGGAGTGGAGCATGCAGTTTCAGCCTTTGAGGGGTCTGACTGCCAGCATTGTGAGTTGTTACCGCTTCGCGTGCTTCGCTCCCGCCTGTCACTCTTCGAGGAGAGTGGTCAGGCTCGCGATCCGCAGGGTGCAGGACCCGCTGTTGCCGAGGCGACACGGAGAATGCATTCCTGGGGCTCTCCCCCCGGTGTCGGAAGCCCGCTCTGCGGCTTCTTCCGGCCGGGGAGAGAGCTCGCCTATGCTTCAGTGCTCTTCCTCCGAGGAGATTGATGTGCTGAGCGTGGCGTGTGAAGACACACACACGGGGGAAGTGGATTCGCCGGCCATTTCCCCGGCATATGAGGAGCTGGTGGAGGTGATCACTCGTGCGGTAGATAAATTACATATTGATTGGCCGGCTGAGAGCGGGCCTCGTCCTAAAAATAAATTAGGCGAGCTTCTTAACCTCTAGTGTTTAGCCTCCACCGCTGAGACCTCCCTTTTCCCGGATCTTCACAGTGAGCTGTCTAGATCATGGAATAAGCCATATTCATCACGTTTATTTAGCCCTCAAGTTCGTCTTTATTCAGGTATCAAGGGGTTGAAAGAACATGGTTATGAGTCGATGCCCCGGGCAGAACAGATGCTCGCAAGTTATCTGTCACCCGGTCCAGCATCGTCTCTGAAGGTCTCGGCTTTGCCTACTAAGCCCCTGAAAACAACTTCCTCCTTAGTGGGTAAAGCATATACAGCGGCGGGTCAAGCTGGAGCATGTCTTCACACGATGGCAGTGCTCCAGGCTTACCAAGCTGACCTGTTGGGGGATTTGGACAGGAGCGAGGGGTTGGGCCTGATGTGGTTCGCGAACTTCGTCGGTCCACAGATCTGTCACTTAGAGCTACTAAGGAGACCGCTAGAGCAATTGGGCGGTCTATGGCAGCCCTTGTAGCCACTGAGAGGCATTTATGGTTGAACCTCGCTGAAATTCGAGAGAAAGATAAATCATTTCTTCTTGACGCTCCAGTTGATCCTTCTGGTCTCTTCGGCGACGCAGTTAACGCGGTCGTTGACAGATTCCAGGAGGCTAAGCAACATTCTGAGGCTTTTAAAAAATTTCTCCCTCGCTGTGTTCAGCCCCCTGGGACTGCTGGGCGTGGGCAGTCCCAGCCGTCAGGCTCCTCTTATCGTGTGCAACAGAAGGAGAGCGTTGCGTCTCGTGCACCTCCACAGACACACTGGAAGCGGACGCAACACTCTCAGCCGAAGGCCTCTAAGTCGAAGCCGGATCTGAGGACCGTTCTTCAGGCTAAGAAAGCTTCGGCTCAACAGAAAAGGTCCTGACGCCATAGGCATCAGACCTGTGAGGGCAGCCCCACCCGGGGTGGAGCGGGTCACACCTCCGTATACGGTGTCCGGTCCACCTTGGTGTCCTCAGGGGATCGTGCTGCCAACCCCGCCACCCTTGGTGCTTCGGGGCGCAGTGGTCTCCAGCAAACATCAGGTGCAATGTCGGTTCGGCGTCGCGTCAGACATGGACTCTCTGAGGGGGGTTCAAAGCGGTCATTTCGGTAGCTCCTGCCAGTATGTTTCAGGTCCCCGAACTGAGTGCCTCACTTACACCAGAGGCCAGCCTCGAGAGGCTGGTTCCCTTAGTAGATTTTCTGTCCGAATGGAAGAAACTTCCAAATATATCTCAGTGGGTCCTGCATATCGTAGAGAAAGGGTACAGAACCCAGTTCGGTTCTCGTCCTCCTCGATTCAACGGGGTGTTGCTCACGCTAGTTCACCCCGAGCAGGCTCTGGTAATGGAGCAAGAAGTAAAGGCCCTGTTGGCAAAGGGAGCTGTAGAGCAGGTGTACTCACCCGACAGGGAGTCGGGTTTTTACAGCCGTTATTTCATTGTTCCCAAAAAGGATGGAGGGTTGCGTCCCATTTTAGATCTCCGTCTGTTGAATCGTTCAGTACAGAGACTCAAGTTCAAGATGCTAGCAGCTCAAACAGATGCGTGACTCAAATCAGATCCGAGGACTGGTTTGTCACGATAGACCTGAAAGATGCTTACTTCCATGTCTCCATCCTCCCTCAGCACAGGAGGTTCCTGAGGTTTTCTTTCGGGGCAAAGAATTCCAGTATCGGGTACTTCCTTTCGGTCTAGCTTTGTCACCCTGCACGTTCACAAAATGCGTGGATGCAGCTCTGGCCCGCTCGGCTGCAGGGCATACGTATTCTGAACTACATAGACGACTGGCTGATTCTAGCGGAGTCAGAACAGTTAGCGGTTTGGCATCGAGATGTCGTCCTCGCTCATATGCAAAGTCTGGGGTTACGGCTCAATGCCAAGAAAAGTGTGCTGTCTCCAGTTCAGAGAACCACTTTCCTTGGGGTTGTTTGGGATTCAGTCACGATGCGAGCCACTCTGTCGCCCGCTCGTGTAGCTACTATCCTTACAGCCACAAAAGAGCTAAAGCTAGGCCAGTCACGCACTGTGAAGCAGTTCAAGAAACTGTTGGGCCTCTTAGCAGCAGCGTCCAATGTGATACCCCCTGGCCTGCTGTACATGAGGCCTTTGCAGTGGTGGCTGAGAACCAGAGGGTTCTCCCCGAGGGGAAACCCACTCCGTATGATCAAGGTCACGCGGCGGTGTCTCCGCGCCTTGACTGTATGGAGGAAGCACTGGTTCTTAACCCAAGGTCCGGTGTTGGGGGCTCTTTGCCATCGAGTCGCGATCTCGACAGATGCTTCTCTCACCGGTTGGGGAGCGGTAATGGAAGGCCGCTCGGCTCAGGGTCTGTGGAGGAGTCACCATCTCTCTTGGCACATAAATTGCCTGGAGATGATGGCTGTTTTCAATCGCGTTGAGACATTTCCTCCCCAACTTGAGGGGCTGTCATGTGCTTGTCCGGACGGACAACACGTCGGTGGTCTCCTACCTGAACCGTCCAGGGGTCTGCGTTAGCGTCCGCTTTGCAAGCTGGCGCGCCAGATCCTCCTGTGGTCCCTAGGGAAAATACACTCTCTGAGGGCAGTGTATATTCCTGGGGACCAGAATATAGGAACAGAGCGTTCTGTCGAGGCAGGAGCTGAGGCCAGGGGACTGGAGACTCCACCCCGAGGCGGTGGAGCAAATATGGGAATTTTATGGCCGGGCAGAAGTGGATCTGTTTGCGTCTCAGCACACGACGCACTGTCCACTCTGGTTTTCCCTCACTCATCCAGCCCCCCTCGGGTTGGATGCTATGGTTCAGACTTGGCCGAGGCTGAGTCTGTACGCATTTCCCCCTGTTGCTCTGCTCCCGGGAGTCTTGGAGAGGGTCCGTCGGTGTGGCATACGACTGCTGTTGGTAGCACCACGCTGGCCGAGTCGAGTCTGGTTTGCGGACCTGATTCACCTCCTGGACGGGCCTCCCTTGGAGATCCCGTTCAGGAGAGACCTTCTGTCTCAGGCAGGGGGCACCATATTTCACCCCCGGCCGGAGATTTGGAAATTGTGGGTTTGGCCCCTGAGGGGCCCGACTCATAGATAGTGGTCTTTCATCTGAGGTTGTTGAGACCATTCTTAGCTCCAGAGCTCCCGCTACGAGGAAACTTTATTCTCTTAAGTGGAGAGTTTTTGATTCTTGGTGTCGTCAGCGTCAGTGGGATCCAGTTACCTGTTCTGTTAACACAGTACTTGAATTTCTGCAAGATCGCTTTACATCAGGTTTATGTCCCTCCACATTAAAAGTTTACGTGGCAGCCGTTGCGGCTTTCCACGCCCCGGTGGGGGGTATTTCATTGGGTCGCGACCCTTTGATTACTCGTTTCCTTCGTGGCACTTTGAGGCTGAGGCCTGCGGTTCGCACTAGGGTGCCGTCCCGGGACCTGGCAATAGTTCTGGAAGGCCTTTCTAGGGCTCCGTTTGAGCCCCTAGATTCGGTCGCGGAAAAATTTCTTACTTTTAAGACCGTTTTTCTATTGGCTATTTCGTCCCTCAAAAGAGTCGGGGACCTTCAGGCCCTTTCGGTTTCTCCCTCGTGCCTTGAGTTTGCACCGGGTATGGTTAAGGCATTCTTATACCCTAAACAAGGATATGTCCCTAAGGTGCCAACCATTATTCCGAGGCCTATTGTGCTGCAGGCTTTCTGTCCTCCTCCATTTACCTCTTCTGACCAGGAAAAGCTCAACCTTTTGTGTCCAGTGCGAGCACTCGACACTTATGTTCATCGGACTTCTCCATGGAGGAAGTCTGACCAGTTGTTTGTCTGTTTTGGGTTTCCCAAAAAAAAGGTCTTCCTGCTTCTAAGCAGACGGTTAGTAAGTGGATAGTTGAGGCTATTTCTCTTGCTTATGAGTTCTCTGACCAGCCATGCCCTTTGGTGGTCAGAGCTCATTCCACTAGGAGTATGGCGGCCTCTAAAGCCTTATCTTTTGGGGTTTCTCTTCAAGACGTTTGTGATGCGGCTGGGTGGTCCTCACCGCTCACGTTCGTCAGGTTTTATAGCCTGGACCTGGATGCTGCCCCAGGGTCTGTGGTGCTCAGTGCTTAGTGGGGGTTTGCTTAGACAGGCTCGCACTCAGGCATTTGGAATCGTGGCGTTTTGGGTATTCTCGTTCCCAAAGCGTTGCCGACGCATAGCGAGTTCCCTTGAAAGGGAACGTCTCAGGTTACTACTGTAACCATAGTTCCCTGAGAGAGGGAACGAGACTATGCGTCGCCTTGCCATACTTCCTGCATCCCTGTGATCGGCTTGCTTCGGCAATTTTGAAGCTAATGCCGGCTTGCACCGGGTGCGCTTTTATCTCTTCCTGGTCATGACGTCACCCGCCCGTGACGTTCATTCCTTCCATTGGACTAGTTGACATAGATGCTTCAGACGCATTCACGCGGGGCGTTCCCAAAGCGTTGCCGACGCATAGTCTCGTTCCCTCTCTCAGGGAACTATGGTTACAGTAGTAATCTGAGACGATTTACTGACAGAGAATATCAGGCAGGAACACACAAGACGAGTAACAAGACAGAGCATGACAAGCTACAATGATCCAGCGAAGACTGACAGAAACAGCACGCAATATACAGCTCTGGAAAAACCACGGAGACCACTCCAAATTTTTCTGAAATCAGCATCTCTATATGTGCGGCAGCGATTCCATTCCCAGTATCTGTTAAAATCCAACACAAGCGCACCTCATTGTACTAATGATCACCTGAACCAAACCTAATGAGGAAAAGGATCATCATTATCCTCTTGCAACAGGACCAGCTGGGTGGTAAGAACAATTTACCATGCCAAATGTTTTGTAATGTTTTATTTTGTGATATCTTTCCTTGTATGTTTTTGTGAGTTTGTAGTTAGTCTACTCCTTCCCTGAATTGCCCCCGATGGCTGTTCCATCGGTATATGAATGTGTGTGAATAGGTGAAAGCAGAGCATCTTCATATTTTCTAGAGCTGTGAACTGGTCTAATGAGCAGGGAGGGAGCAAACAGGTGAGACACACAAGGGGTAATCAAGGCAGAACCAACACACACACACACACACACACACACACACACTGCAGGCAGGGTGATCAACAGGTCATGCAAATCTGGGGAATCAGAAGGACAGGACACAAAGCTGGATATGAAACACAGACACAGACAGTTCCAAATATAAACCTGTAACAGGCAGACACAAGCGAACAGCAGTGCAGAACAAAGCAAAAACAGCAGCAGGCACAGATCATAACAGGGAAACAGACTCAGACTGATCTAAAACCAAATAAACAACAAAACACACAGATCGTTCTAACAAAGCAAACAAGAAACACAACAGACCAAGATCGTTACAAACTGGGAGCAATTCTGAAAATGGATTAATTGGTTAAGTCACATATCAAGGAACAAATTATCTGGATCTAGCTTGTCAAATGTTATTGATCAGAAAGGAAGTGGCTTTGAATAATTCCCAAATGACACATTATTGGAATATTTTAGTATAAAAGTACACTAATACAAGGTTATGAACTCATTCTAAGCACCACCATCATTTGCACAGATCTAATCAGAGCGACATATCATTTATACAGATGTATAGTAACATGGCAGTTTGAATGAATATATATTAGTGAATTTGTTAATTATATTTCTTTAACCTACCTCGTGCGTGGTTTGCATAAGCTGTGTAAGTGTGATTTTATTTTATTGCTAGGCTGCAGCTATTTCTCAACATATCTGCTATCTAACATAAAAATCGCAATGTAAAATATTCATTCAATCCTGTATTCATCTTACATTCATTCATATGAAGGGTAAGAATTATTCTCATTTCACAGCAGTCTGATTTAACATCAATTCATTTGTAGGCAATAGATCATTATACAGGAAGACGCTACAGCTAAATACGGGGGGTGGACAGGCCTTTCCTATAACAGCTCCTACACAACGCTGTGATGTGGCTGCTAAATTGCAAGTGATTGTTCATCTTTGTAAAAAAAATAATAAATTGCTGCTTTATAAAATCGAGCTTCTTCAGATGCCTAAGCTAACACGTAGAGCAGAGCATCGCTGATGTCGCAGCATCCTCTCTGCTGCAGCTTTGCCCTTCACCGCTCAAGGACGCCATGATGCTGCGGGAGTCCGTCCCCTCCTCCCACACACTGCACTTCAGAAATAAGACTCTGACATACAATCAGACACGCTATGTATGCGTTTATTTCAGAAACACAACATCGCTAAAGGCCCAATCCTACAATATAATTTGAGGGAACTCGTCCACAAGCTGCTGTGTGCCGTTAGGTCGCTGTAGTAATGTTTCAGACCGGACGACTCGGTTCGTATGACAGACATTTTGATTAGGCTACATCACGCTTCTACGTCGGTGTCACCTTATCATCGTCGCAGACCAGACGTAAAAATATTATGATTCATCAGACCATGGTTCATAATTCCCTCTCTTACACAGAATACACCGCTGAAATGATCTAATTTTACATTAAAGACATAAAATACCCTGCCTCACCTGCGTAACCCGCAGCTGCTCTGCTCTCTCCACCCTGTCAAGCTCCCCGGGATGCTGAGGCTGAGGTCCAGAGAGGTGCGTCAAGTTAGATACAATCCGGAAACATCTCGAAAATTTGACTATTTCAAAGTAAAAGCATAAAGGTCTGCGCTTGACTGACGTGTTTTGCTTTTTAAAATTGACTCCAAAAATGACACAAATGCATTTCAAATATGTTTACTGTTCATCACACGCTGGTGCGTTCGATAGTTCAAAATCATAATAGTGGATTCCTTATTTTATTTTGGAATCCCAACCGGAAGCTACTTTCAAATCTGTCAAAAGTGAAAATATGACTAATGATGGTGACTCAGAACATGCCATCCACACTGTACATATTTGTACATAAAAGGTTAAACAAAAACACTCACAAGTGTTCCTACTCTCCACCTATCTCTCTCTCTCTCTCTCTCTCTCTCTCTCTCACACACACACACACACACACACAAATTTATACAGACAAAAACACAGAAATACAAATAATTGGAACTCAGAGATAACATACAGTTTTTAATGAATACCTGCATCTTGAATAGGCGAATTTATACTTGTTTATCTTTTTTTGTTTCCTCAGGGGACTATGGGTTTGAAACAGTGAATTTATCACATAAAAGGAGAAGAAGGGTGTTGTGTGTATGTTGTGTAGGGTTGTGACAAGTAATTCTTATTCTCAGGTCGTAACATGGCACCCTCACCAACGCACTCACGTCTCATGCAGACACCCTTTAATGGTGGGATATAGGATTCTGTAGAAATCCAACACCATGACAAATACCATGATACCCACAGAGCAAATAGCCTAATGGACTATGGGTGGGTTGGAAAACTGTGGCTGCATTTGCTGCTGCAAAGATAACATGAAGCTAACATTAAGAGAAGGCGAGACAGTCCCATAGCCAGCACACCAGCTCAAGACAGCAATACTCACAACTCAGCAGCTAATATAGCTAACATCACGACAACAGCATTGTTGTTGCTTCACAACAGTTTTTTTTTAAATTTATATATTTACTTTTCCCTTTGTTATTTTTTTATCTTTATTTTTTTAAAGATGCACAAGAATTCCAATGTAGGCCTACCTGTAGCGTACTGCAACGTACCTGTGTAAATGGCAATAAACTTTATTCTATTATGACCTATAAATTCTAAAGATAGACTAAACATATTCTGCTTCTCTGGCTGGCAAACATTGTCATCAAGTTTTAATTACGTTTTCTTATAACATTGATTTGTCTATATTTGTTTGTGATCACAGTATGTAGAAATATGTATTCATTATATTCTATTCTTTGTTTTTTTTCTTATTATTTTCAACCACACAAGATATGTTTGGGACTTGGGATCTCATAGAAACTCGCGTGATCAAACGTGACTTCAGATATAAACAAATAACAAACATCGTCAGCTGGTTGCACTGCAATATCATTTCCATGATTGTGTCACAGTCTAAGATGCAAAGAACATTGTTGTCTACAGTAAACCCTGTGCGACCAGCAGAAAGCCCCTCTTCCCTGCTTCTCTCATCCCATCATCGGTCTGGGGGGGGCTTGAAAAAAGTTCAGGCAAAACACTTCCGAGACTGAACCCCCACACTGAGTCTCTCTGCCCGGTCTTCTGTACACCCTCTCAGACCAGCCTATCAGGTGACATTCTTCTTCCAGCATCACCCTTCCCCTCTACAGAAAGCAGTGTTTCCCCTTAATTAGACTGTAATTTGGATAATTATCAACACTGACTGCCACACGTTGATTTCCACAAGTGTATTTAAAATCATCTTTAATTGAGGAGCTGTATTGAGGAGCATTTATTCGTGCAGCACCTCCTTGCTTGTTACGTTACTTGTTATTAATGTAAGGAGCAACGTAACTAGTTACATTACCCAGTATTAGGTAAAGTAGTAATATTGCTTTATAAGGAGTAATAAGCAACTAGTAATATATTACAAATTCTGAGTAACATGCCCAACACTGCTTATTAACTCATATATCAGTGTCAATGGGAAACCAACAACTTTGACTTTAGTACGACCACTTATACTGTAACAGGGCTCAGTGATGCAGTTCTTCCGAGCCTGTTATAAAGAATGCAAAGCAGAAATTGAGCTACAAGTATGAATACTGAGCAGACTGACATGAAGAAACAAAAGAAGAAACATTTACACCTGTCTGGTCAAACTCTGTTTTTAGTTATTTTGTCCAATTAGACCTCTGTTCGGGTTCAGATTGGAACGAGCAATGCTCGGAATTATGGGAGTAAGGTCACTGGACTACATGCACAAATAAAAACAAAACAGGTGTGTAACCCAGTACAGAAATTAGTCCTGTAATTTTATTTTATTTCCATTTATTGTTTTATTTTCCAATATGATTTTCTGTTTGGAAGAACAATCTGTCAGTTAAAGTCACTCTGTTCAGTAATGTTTCTTATTGGTTAAATCAGGCAAGGCAGGCTTCTGATTGGTTAGGGTAGATAAGTCCCCTCCCCCCAGGCATGAGACGACAGACGAGTGAGAGAGGTAGTACGGACGACGAGTGCTACATAACGAGAAGTAATAAGACGAGTAAAAGGTGAATTGTGGTAAACATTTCGATTATTAGCACTAAGTGTGCACTGAGACGATAGCTGCATGAAGTGAATGAGTTGACCGACGGACCAGTAAGCCAGGAGTTAATCACTTTTGGCCATGTCTTGGTGAGTTAAACTATATTGAGCTAGCGCAGCTAACCATGTAGCCACGTTGTCCGCCGATGCATGGTCCACAGATTCCTGTAGTTTCCTGCTGAAATGTGAACTTGATGCTGTGTGCAATTAAATTTTAGTTAATGCAGCCTATTTGTGCCCGGTAGCCTACAGAAATGTAAAGTATGAGTTGACATAATTTCTTTTACTTTGATGATGCAGTTACTGTTGTACTGTGAATGATTTGTTAACCTTGTGTATACTGTATTATTGTTGCACTGATAAGCACAGCTAGTGTTAATATTAAGGGGCAGCATGTTTAAGAATATTGAATGTGTTTTTATACTTACGCTTGAAGAAATGTGAGAAAAATGTGATTCATGTTAATTTGTAAATGTTCATTCATTTCATAAAAAAATAGAAGAAGGAAGGAGCCATAACCCATGGTTTAAAATAGCAATAACGACAATTCATTTAAAACCTACTATGTAAGAGTAGTATTTTGAGAGTTTACTATGGCCATAGTGTAATTGAATTTTTGTGATTGCAGTATAGTAATACCCTGGTTTTATACAGGCTAGGTTTTTGAGATCCCGTGGAAACACGCTTAGATTTGGATTCTCCTTGATGGAGATGGCGAGCCACCCTGAACCTGATCAACTTCTTACCTCAAAGAGCTGGACCCAGAACACCGTTTGGCCTTGTGGAGAGACCACCGACCTCTCCACTTTCACTGCAGAGGATCCCAGTGTGGTAGGAGGTTAAAGCTGCTAATCTCACCGAGTACTCAAACAGAATTTGACTTGACTTGACTGTTGACTGGAACTGAACTTAAAGGATCTTACTTGAAATTAAAGGACCTTGCTGGAACTTAAAGGAGCCTGAGTAAAATTGGAAGGACAGGCCGAAGGAACTCTGAATCACTAAGAGTTATCCTTTAAAGACTGAAAGTGTTGGTTCAGTTGAAATTGTTTTGTTGTATGTTCAACCTATGCATAGTCTAGCTGTTACTACAGTACTGAATGCACTTACCACTGGTTAACCAGTATCACTATCCTATTTCTATTTCTATTTTTCCACAATCTTCTCAATACAATATTCTGTGGTTAAAAGCACCCTGTGTCTCCGGCTGCTTAGTGTGTCTGCCTAAAACATTTTCAACCCCTCCTACGAACCTATGGAACTGGTCCTAAATGTGAACTCTGTTGACCTACAGGTGGGTTACAAAAATCTTGGCGAGCCAGCCAGGAGGGGTTTATTGGTGATTAATCTGCAATTTCCAGAAGAGGGAAATTAAAACAGACACACTTGAGCAATTGGGGAAACAAAGGGTTGGTTAACATTACGTTATCTTGAGTTATACAGTGTTTTTTCTAAATATTTTTTGTGCATTTATCTGAGCAACATGGAGGTTGTGAAATCGGAAAATGTTAAGGTCCAAAATGCTGTTTTGGTCAGTGGACTCACCAATATTGAGACAGAACTGAGGAACCGTATTGAAAGCCAGTCAGAGACTATGCAGAGCAGTGACGCAGGGGCATCTCAAACTCTTAGAAGATCAGAGAGAGACCGTCAGCCAACGCGGAGACTTGATTATCCTGAACTAGGAAATCCCTTAGTTACTATAGTTAAGTCACTATTTCAGGGCTTGAGTACAGCTTTTATTGACTCACTGAATGCTGATGATAGAGATCATTGGTTACAGAGCCAAGCTTATGAGGCGATAACGCCTATTGTAGAGTAGTGTCAGCATGCAACGGGACGTGCATGATATTTAAAGGGGGAGGATGTAACCCAGTACAGAAATTAGTCCTGTAATTTTATTTTATTTCCATTTATTGTTTTATTTTCCAATATGATTTTCTGTTTGGAAGAACAATCTGTCAGTTAAAGTCACTCTGTTCAGTAATGTTTCTTATTGGTTAAATCAGGCAAGGCAGGCTTCTGATTGGTTAGGGTAGATAAGTCCCCTCCCCCCAGGCATGAGACGACAGACGAGTGAGAGAGAGGTAGTACGGACGACGAAGTGCTACATAGCGAAGTAATAAGACGAGTAAAAGGTGAATTGTGGTAAACATTTCGATTATTAGCACTAAGTGTGCACTGAGACGATAGCTGCATGAAGTGAATGAGTTGACCGACGGACCAGTAAGCCAGGAGTTAATCACTTTTGGCCATGTCTTGGTGAGTTAAACTATATTGAGCTAGCGCAGCTAACCATGTAGCCACGTTGTCCGCCGATGCATGGTCCACAGATTCCTGTAGTTTCCTGCTGAAATGTGAACTTGATGCTGTGTGCAATTAAATTTTAGTTAATGCAGCCTATTTGTGCCCGGTAGCCTACAGAAATGTAAAGTATGAGTTGACATAATTTCTTTTACTTTGATGATGCAGTTACTGTTGTACTGTGAATGATTTGTTAACCTTGTGTATACTGTATTATTGTTGCACTGATAAGCACAGCTAGTGTTAATATTAAGGGGCAGCATGTTTAAGAATATTGAATGTGTTTTTATACTTACGCTTGAAGAAATGTGAGAAAAATGTGATTCATGTTAATTTGTAAATGTTCATTCATTTCATAAAAAATAGAAGAAGGAAGGAGCCATAACCCATGGTTTAAAATAGCAATAAGGACAATTCATTTAAAACCTACTATGTAAGAGTAGTATTTTGAGAGTTTACTATGGCCATAGTGTAATTGAATTTTTGTGATTGCAGTATAGTAATACCCTGGTTTTATACAGGCTAGGTTTTGAGATCCCGTGGAAACACGCTTAGATTTGGATTCTCCTTGATGGAGATGGCGAGCCACCCCTGAACCTGATCAACTTCTTACCTCAAAGAGCTGGACCCAGAACACCGTTTGGCCTTGTGGAGAGACCACCGACCTCTCCACTTTCACTGCAGAGGATCCCAGTGTGGTAGGAGGTTAAAGCTGCTAATCTCACCGAGTACTCAAACAGAATTTGACTTGACTTGACTGTTGACTGGAACTGAACTTAAAGGATCTTACTTGAAATTAAAGGACCTTGCTGGAACTTAAAGGAGCCTGAGTAAAATTGGAAGGACAGGCCGAAGGAACTCTGAATCACTAAGAGTTATCCTTTAAAGACTGAAAGTGTTGGTTCAGTTGAAATTGTTTTGTTGTATGTTCAACCTATGCATAGTCTAGCTGTTACTACAGTACTGAATGCACTTACCACTGGTTAACCAGTATCACTATCCTATTTCTATTTCTATTTTTCCACAATCTTCTCAATACAATATTCTGTGGTTAAAAGCACCCTGTGTCTCCGGCTGCTTAGTGTGTCTGCCTAAAACATTTTCAACCCCTCCTACGAACCTATGGAACTGGTCCTAAATGTGAACTCTGTTGACCTACAGGTGGGTTACAAGGTGTAATTAGTGTGCCCTGGTGGCTTAGTA
Organism: Lepomis macrochirus; assembly: GCA_024633595.2. NCBI lineage: Eukaryota > Metazoa > Chordata > Actinopteri > Centrarchiformes > Centrarchidae > Lepomis > Lepomis macrochirus. The sequence continues at coordinate 27,812,877 of JALXJV020000023.1, forward strand.
CCATGAAGTGAAACGTCCCTGTTTGGCTGCTAAATGCTCCACCATGTTTACCAGCACCAAGTTTCAACAAAAAGCAGGCCTATGTTAAAAATGATCCGAGAATTCTAGTGTGAGTGATGGATCAATGACTTTGCAGGTTTACCAGACACCACATCACTGCACGGAGGTTTATAATGTCCCAAGGAAGGATTATACAACTCTGACAATGTATCAGGGCCACAAATTTTATCGTATCTTTCATCACAACAATATCCGGGTAAACAGCAGAAATTTGACATTCGCATTTTAATACCAGGAATATATGTTTGCATGCATCTGATTGGCTACATTGATGATGCCACATTGCGTCCTGGCAAAAGCTGAGCCAGGTTTAACTGGCTGTGGAGCCCGTGCTTTTTCATTAGAAACCTCTGCGCTAACATCTCAGCTGCGTCAAAAAGTGGTCCCACTGAAATGAAAGAGGGGGCTGCATTATTTAATACTGGATTATGTCAGTCTAAGCAAGACCTAACATTGTCGAAAGCAACTCTATGGGAGTGCTGAGGCTGAACCAAAACAGTAAAGCTGTGGGCCAGAAAACCAAAAGACGCTATAAAGCTCTGTAGGCCTGAGGGGATCTACAGAGTGGGTGAGACATCTCTGTGGGTTCATCACGACTGGTGACACTTTTCACATTACACATCAAAATTTGATCCATTTTTATCATACATATATTGATCATAATTCCCTTAATACAGTATTCTGCCATTAATCCGTCAGGTTGTGGAGATCTAGCTCCCTCTTCATGTTTTACAGTCTATTCTATATCAAGCTCTGATTAGATGATAATTGTGCTTGTAAGATGCTTATGGCACAAAGTGCTACAAAAGCCACTCTTCTAAATGTCCTGAGAATTAAGTCTACCAAATGTGGTTGGAATGGTCCACTACTGGCAAAGTGTTGAGTCAGTACTAGCAAGTTCCTGTAGAAAATTTCCTCTTGCAAACAGCCACAGTAAAGTTTCACCCCCTCTCAGTTCCACATGGCGCAGGGTTTAAACCAGGACACTGGCTTGGTGCCAGCAAGCAATTTTGGAAGCATGGAACTCCCATAATGTACATAAATTACTGTGGCACAATTCTACGAGAAACAGCTTTACAAAGATAGCTTTCTGCCTCATTCCGGAGTGCTATGTGGTTTTCATAATTAGTATGCATTAGAATGTTTTTTCCAAGAGTTTATTTGGTGTGGAGAAGATAGGAGAGCGGAGAGCTGAGGTGCATATGGAGTAAAATCAAAAGTAAAAAGGTAATGACTGGAAGGTACTCTACGGAAAATTGATTTCCATGGACATTTCTCCTTGCAGTTGTTTGGGCCTTTACCCTTGGCAACTAATACATAATCAGACTGCTCTGATTACTCATTCTGTTTTCACTTTGCAGTTGCAACTACTGACTGTAATTACTGAATCAACAGCATGGCTCAGTGGCTAAATGGATGAGTTGTCCAACTACAGGCTAATTCACGCAGCTGTGGTGAATCTTGCTTAAAATGTATAAAGACATAATGAAGTAGTTGTGGAAAGATCCGTCCACTACACCCATTAAAAGGAGTTTTTCCTTTACTTTCGGACTACACAGGTGAAGCATGCCTCTAGTCAGGGCTGCAGCCTCTTCTCTCAAGAAGGTGCTGAGTTGTCTGAATTAGCATGAGCTCATGCACAACTGGATGTTGATTCAAGTGTTGTACGTGCTCACTGTCTAGTACCTGTATTGGTGTTTGGTTTATTTTCTCCCCAGCACTATTGACTGTTTAAGAGTTTCAGCCATGTTGTGTTTTTAAAATCTTTATACATAAATTTGTCCGTCTATATGATAGGTAGCATAGTGCTCCTGATAGATCGACATCTCTATTCATTCAATGAGTGTTATTGTTATACAATATTTGAAAAATGTATGGTGCATCATCAGTTTACTCAACATGAAGTGTGTGTATTGGGAGGTGGACCCATACTAGAGAAAAGTCAGGTTATTCCCATTGCTTTGATTTTGACCATTCTTTTTAAGATCTTTAAAATTCTTTAATCTGTCTCCCAAGTTTATGGAAGTGCAATACTCAATTCATCTGAACCACATCAGACAGGAAGGCTCCATCTCATCCAAAACCCTGCAGCCAGAGTCCTCACACTACATGCAAAGGCAAATATCAGTCCACTGCTTTTACAGTAACACCACTCATAGAATTTATCAAAAGGTCTTTTTGTTTTATGTCCTTTTCCTTTTTGGTGTCTTTCATCCATAATAAATCCAGCCCTGTCTTCCGTGAACTGAACACACTCTGCATCTAAAGGAGTGGAAACAGGAACAAACCCTGCCTCACATTCCTCCTTCTGCTGTGCCTGAGCTTGTATAGCAGATCAGTGCAGCTCTGCCCTAACTATTCCAACCACGCTGATGGGACAATGCTGGACCAAAGGGGTGTGTTATTGAATCATCAAGGGGTTGGGCCTAACAGCTGTAAGTGGAGTCTTGCTGATGTGTGTGTATTTAGGGAGGAGATGAGGGAGGGGTTTGAGGAGAGGGGAGTGTCCACTGGGGGGGGGGGTCTGCCGGCTGTAGCTTGACTGGAGGGATTCTCTGCCTGGTGTGGCATTCACATCAAAACGCTCATGTGGTAACATCCAGCATCGCTTGGCTTCCCCTGCACACTGGCCTGAGTCCAGGGATTTGAAGTAGACAGGACAGACAGACAGTGAGAAAGAGAGACAAAGTGCATGTATGCTGGAGAGAGATAAGTGAGCTAAGAAGTAGGAGGGGAAAAGCAGAGTTCTAGAGAAGTAGAGAAAGGACGAATCAGGTGAAAAAGCTCGAATAAGGAATCTAGAAGAGCCAGAGGTGAAGAAACGTTGATTAGCTGACTGTACACTACTAATCCACTGAGATGGCAGCCATGGAAGCACTGGAATCCTCAAGTGCCCATTTTGAGCCTCAAACCCTCACCGAGATCTCAGACGATGAGGTAAACCTCCCACCCTCAGATGACGAAGACGATGTCCATGTCCCGGCCAAGAAAGAGGTGTCCGCCATGAGCGCAGAGGGAGACGTCGCCGAAGACAAGGACGAGGCGGTGAAGCTAGACCCTCAGGTAAATGGGGTCATGGTGCTGTCTTTGCTTGACAAGATCATCGGGGCAGTGGACCAAATCCAGCAGACCCAGAGTGGGCTGGAGGTCAGGCAGCAGGAGATGGAGCGTTCAGTGACCAGCATTCAGGGTGAGCTGACCAAACTGTCCAAGAGCCACAGCACCACGTCCAACAGCGTCAATAAGATGATGGAGAAGGTGCGTAAGGTGAGCGTCAACGTCAAGACAGTGCGGGCCACCCTGGAGAAGCAAGGAGGCCAGATCAAGAAGCTGGAGAGCAACGAGGCTGAGCTGCTTAAGAGACGCAACTTTAAAGTCATGATCTACCAGGTGAGAGAGTGCATGTGTGTTTAAATACATGTATCAGTGTGTGGTTGGAGTTTGTCTGTTTGAGTGGAAGGTTGTGTGTGTAAAGTACGCCTCATTGGTTTAGGGATGGGTGTGGCCCAGGGTTGTGCCAAAAAAGCTTTGGGTTTCTGAATGTCACTGCCACATCACTTTCCCAAATACCCAGGGGTGGTTTGGTCCGAATGAACAGAAAAATGTTGGTTTGCCAAAGATCTTAGTGAGTTTGCTGAGGATATCAGGGAGTGTTTAAACGCTACCTCAAGGTGTGTGTTCAGGTGACCATGCAGAACATGCCACTTAGAAAGTAATGGTTTTTCCAGGACAGATAATATTTAAGAAACACAGGTACTCTTTAACTCTTATGTCTTGCCTTCTACTTGATCATGTATAATAATTCAAAATAAACAAGAATATTCAATATATGTATGAGCTACCTGTTGCAGCTTTGATGCTTTTATAGAGTTTAACTTGACTGGAAAAACTTTTAGTTTCAACTATTAGTATATAAACGTAATATCTTGAAGACAGGGTTGCATACCAGAGTGAGTACCAGCATAATGAAATGCAGTTTAGCATCTTACCAGAATGTGTAAACAGTAGCATATAGACATTATATTATGATAATAATATGTACAGTGTGACCTTTAACCCATATTGCAGTATGAATATTATAAAACAAATCATGTTTTTACGCTGAAAAACAAAATACATAATCCAGTATAACTTTTCTAAAAGAGTGGAAACTATGGAAAACAATTACCGGATACATTACTCACACTTACTTATCGGAAAACACAGCTCCTAGTCATTTTCCAGTTTGGTGCTCCGAGTATTCAGACCTTTTATAAAATAGGACATAAACTTAAATATCATCAAGCTTCAAGCTACTAAGTGTTCACACATTCTCTATGTGGCGCTATGATTGACACACAAACATTTGTTTGAGCAATTCTGTTGTTTATATGTTCAGAAGTAGAAATTATAGGTGTATGTGTGTGAATGTTAACCTCTCAGATGTTGTAATACACCACCCTAACCCCACCTCAAATCTACTGTACAGTGGTTCAATACTCAGTATCCTATGCAGGTGGCATCCAGATATTTTCCTTCCTTTATATATAAATATATATAACCATAGGACCATATATGACTATGTGACTAAAGGACTGAAGAATACAAGCCTTCACATGTGAGCCAAGCTCACTAACTGCCCAAGTCATATGGAATCCCTTTGGAAAGTAATTCCACTCTTTTCCTTTTTTAAAACAAAGTGGAAAATACCACAAGTACGCTCAAGGTTCTGTTTAAGGCTGAGGAACAGCAGCAGAGAGAAAGGGACAGGAGAGAGGAAGGTTAGACGTTTCATTTGAAAAGACAGGGAGCAAGGGAGCAAAAAAAATGTCTTTGAGGGGAGTTGAGGGGAGCCGTGTTTCTTTTTTTAGCCTGTGAGGCTGCAGTGTGATGTGTAATAGCTTGCAGCTTTTTGCAAAGTGGCGCGAGAACATTCAGAGTTTCCACCCCTGACTCAGACATCATGGCTTGGACCAGCTTCACTCTTTGAGAGCTCAATTTCAGGCAACCCAGACTGACTGTGGATTGTTGTGCATTAATATTCTTCTAACATGCTTACACAATATATTTTGCTCCCTTGTCCTAGGCATACCAGCACAAGATTTTATATATATAATGATCTGCAGATGAGCAGGGCACAGTCCTCTGTAAGAAATTGCTAATAATCTCTGTCATCACATCTGAAGGAATTTGATGACTGAACCGTTTCTCAATATAAGGGATCATAAACAACAGAATCAGTATCAAATGAGGTCTTGAAGGTAAGAGGCTTCCAGTCTACAAACTTGAAATAACACACAGTTAAAAACAAAACGGCTCGGGATTTTGCTAGTGTTAGCCAACAGCTTGGGCTCTGTGGCAAGAGAAACTCCCCCTGAAATGCCAATCTCTGGCTCCCTCTCTAACTCAAAACACTGGCTTTGTTTATGGTTGCCAAGTATGACAAAACGACAGATTCATCTTCATTAAAAACGAAAAACCACAATATGTTGTTCTGTTTTCAATTTTCTGTGCTCCTCTGTTGCCCTTCAGATTCCTTCAGAATCAGCAGTAGATGGAGAAAGATTCCACCAACACCCCCAGTGAACTTTAACACTGTTTATTTGGTTACATGGACAGTGTGTTAACACAATAACACTTGGCCTTTGTTTGGACTCATTAGTACTGTCGATACCTCCATGCAAACGAAAATCTGCAGTAGTAGTATTAGTAGTTCTAGTAGTAGTCTGTATTTGTACTCCAAAACACACACATTGCTGTGAACCATTAAAGTAACAATAATAATAAGTAATATTATTAGCCAATAATTTGATCAGATATTTTGGTGGATCAGTTATAATTGTGTATATGTCAGAAGAGAACTGTCAAAGATATGTTTGAGGTCATTCAGAAAGAGTGTCTCCATCACATAGTGTGTTCACCAGAGAGCACTGACAAGTTTATTTTACATATCTTGGGCACAATTATTTAATGACCAAATATAAAGATAATAATCAAAAATGTGTCATGTCATGCGTTTTGTCAACAAATACTGACAGAGCGTTTGAGCTAATTTTGCACCTTTAAGTACACTCAATTACAAGAATATTAAGGTAACAATTGTTCCAAACTTGCGATGTCATTATTTGTATCAATGTTGTACCATTAGAGTGTGTACGAATCAAGCTTGGAAAAGTGAAGCCTCTGTGAAAGTGCCTCAAAACATTCTCTCTGATGGCCAGCAGGGGACCACTCTGATGGTTTCAAAGAAAAGTCCAATTGTATAGAAGACTATGAGATACTTCGCGGCTGATTTATTCCCTCAGTAAACACTTTCCTAACGAGTTTATGGTCTCAGTCGCTAGTTTCAAGCCTTCTTTAACACAGCATGATGTTCATTTAGTAAATGATGGTCCCATTTAGAGGAAAATAGACATTAAAGCAGGGTATATTTTGCCTTGTGATTGAGAAGTTGCTAACATGGCATATCCCACCTCAGCTTCACCCTCTCATCCAAATATGGTCACTTATGGTTCCAAAAAACCAAGGTGTCCCTGGCCAATATGCCAAACTCAAGGCATCAGAAAAGTAATCCACAAATGGGTGACGTCACGGTGGCTACTTTCTTTTAATACAGTCTATGGTACCAATACATGCATGTAGGTACCGACGAACAATATGTGAAGTTTAATTAAGGGGGTAATACTCCGGTGAACTTCAGAAGAATTTCTACTGTGTGGATACCTATTGTGTTATTGGTTAATATTGATTACTGTGGGCAAAGTGTGTCTTTCCATAGCTCTTTGGCGTTTCTTTAATGATCCTGTTGTTCAAGTGTCTCTGAATTGACCTTTATACCATTGAAGAACCAGGTCATTTCAAAGACACGGCAACACAGAATAAATCACAGTGTCTTCTTCCTGACACCAGCAGCAGTCTTGCTACAGCACTAGATCTTAAAATGGTTTTATTAAAGAATGCACGAGAACTATATAATTTCGCTCCCACAGATAGGATTTCCTTATGTCAACATCAGCATTCCAATGTAGGTGTAATACTCTTATCTACTGGGGGTTCATGACCTAATATGAGTCTATTTGTAGTTTTGTGACCCAAACAACCTAGCAACATATGCTGTGTTCTGATAGCTTCCAAACATTATTACAAAGTGCTTCTCACTTTTCAGTCCGTGTGAAGTGGGAATTAGATTTGGACACCCCTGATTTGTAAGTGAAAAGCCCTGCCCTGGCAGTGTGCTGAGAGCACACTGTTACTGAGTGGTGTTTACTGTTACAGAAGGCCAGCTCACGCAGGGAGGACACAGCGCGAAGGCTTTGTGGTGGAGCACAGGGTGTTTAATCTCTGCTTTATTAGTGGCTGTCGACCCACCAGTCTTCCCCCCACTCCCTCTTGGCCACACTCCTCCCTCCACAAGTGTGGTCCTAACAAGGCTGAGACTGATGGGATTTATGTCTTTGTTAATCTTTCTTTCTCATGAAAAAACAATGTCATAAGCCACAGATCTGATAAATATGCATATATGCATTTGACTACAAAAGTTTCCTGGTAGTCTACAGGAAGACATAGTGACCTGGTTCCACACAAGCATGCATGGATGTGTTTCTACATTGGTTCAGTTGAGTTTTACCAATATAGGATTTTTTTTGACATGCCATTAATCAGATTACATTATTTTTCATTCTGGCACAAATTATCATGATCAGTCAAAATTAAGCATCAGTCAAACACCAATCAAAACCACAATAAAAACAATACCCCATAATGCCACTGGTATGCTGGACTACCTTAGACTACTGTATGATGCGTAAGTGGAAACTAATCAGCGGCTCTGTCAGCACATCAGCTGGACATGACTGTCTCTCTGTCAGCATGTACAGCTGTCCTCCTCTGGGAGTGTATGTTTGTGTCTGCTGTGGTGTGTGTGTCTTTGGCTCATTTAAGTCTGAATGTTCAGTTAGCCTTAGATTTACTCCCTTACATCTGTGTTCAGTTCTTTGACAACTGAGAACATGTGCTGCCAGAGAACCGAGGTTACCGCACATACCTGGAATGTGATAACTCTACCCCCTCACTGTGTGTATGTGAGAGAGAGAATCAGAGGGAGCAAGTCAGAGTGATGCAAACATTGGTTTAATAAAGCTGGACTATCCAGTTTGTCTGTGGATCCAGTGGACACAAAAAACAAGTTCAAATAAATGCTAATGTTTCTCAGTGTCTACTAAGAAACTGTTTGCCAACACATTTGCCATAACAACTTGATGAGATGATAGTATGTCAGTGTTGTGTTTTCAGCTTGTTCTGCTGCCCCCAAGTGGCCAAAAATCTATAAAGGCAGCTTTAATGAGTCCCCAGAATGAGTCATTAAGATTAAACTGATTGATTATAATACAAACTAATAGGAGGGCAAGTCAATAAATGACTAATCCTAAATTGCATCTCTTGAGAGGATTGTGCTAGCAACTCACTCCGCCCAGAGCTCAAAGCAGATAATTATAGTCTGCTTATTAAGTTTATGAGGAAAAAGTCTTGCTGAAGTTCACAAATCTCTATATTGCTGCATCTAACAATTTTAGTAACTTACAGGATTAGACAATCTATCAAGGTACGCTGTTACCACCAGGGAGAGCAGACTGAGAGAAGAACATACTGTGCAGGTAGAAGATGTTACAGATTGACTCGAGGAGTTTCCTCCAAAGGCAGGGTGGAATGATATACTGTATGTGGGAGAGTAAGTAAGATAAACTGGAAGAAGAGGAGATGTTCATCCACTTTGTACAAGTAGTGAATGGGTGGGACCATATTTAAACAGCTGATTCATAGCACAAACATCCCCAGCTCTCTAACGTCCTCCTGCCTCCTCCTCCTCATGTGGAATCAGACACAGCGCTGTTTCTCCCACTGCCCTGCTCCTCCTCCACCCACCAGGATAATTCACTCCCCATCGTGTCTTCCTCACCCCACCACACCCTACACACCATCCCTCCCTTGCAACTGTTTATTCATTTTCTTCCATCTCCTGTCATTTGATTATTTCTCTTTTTCATTCCGTTACTTTAGAGTCGATTAGATCCATTGTCTTGATTATTCAGTAATTAATAATTCGGTAAGTAATTCTGAAAAGCTATGTATATAAAGTATTTTATAAAGAACTGCCTGGAGTTCATTATTTAAAGACTAAAATATGAAGCGCCCAATCTGCATAACCCTAGCAAACAAGTGTTCTTTTAAGGAGTGTTTAAAAGCCAAACTAGAATTTGAAACAGCAACGTTTTGTAACACAATCAACTAATTTCAAATCAATCAATGCAATCACAGATCCACTCGAAAAAGTACAATTTTGGTAAATTTTTGTCAGGGCGTGGCACAGCAGCCTTTCCTCTAGCTGAGGGCATAAACATTTTGTGTTCACCTGCTACCTCAAAGCCTGACTGCAGTGAGTTTTTGACAGTGTTTGGCAAGTTACTAGTTACTTATTACTCCTTTAAATAGTAATAATATTTTATTTTACTTAAGACTGGGTGATATAAGTAATTAGTTAGGTTACCCATTACCTTACTATATTACTTTCACCACCACAAATGTTGGTTTAGTCCCAGGCATTCATTCTAGTCAGACTTCAAACATCTGTCAGATCACAGCAATAGCTTTGAAGCTAAAACCCAGTGCTATCTAACATAATGGAGGCAGACCGCAGTTGGCTCGCCAACCAACTAGAACTGCAAGTAGTCAATACAGCACCACCACCTTTTTTTGTGAGCGATGTAGCCAATTTTCTATCAGCAGAATGCCTTAAACACAAATGGTTTCTTTTTGCCCACTTTTTTTTCTTGTCCTTCTCCTGAACTTTAAATGAATCAGTCAAAGATCTTGGACTCTAGAAAGAACACCTCACAAACAACCAGATTTTTCTCCTTCTCTATGCTATGCTGTACTTTTCACCAACACCACCCAAAACACCTGCTGCATCCACACTCCGCAGACTGACATCTTATTTTACTGTGATCACAGCTTCATCCAAATGATTTACACAGTAGGTATTCTGAACATTTTGCCCTTTAAAGATTTAAACCAGATCTGGAACACTGTAAAGTACACATTTCACCAACAGCCTGGGGGTGATCAGAATCCCAGTAAAGCTTTGCATGTAAATTTATCAAGAGTCAACCCATTCTTCTCACACAGGTCATACAGGCCCATATATGGACATGTGAGGCAGAAATGTTCCCGGCTCAGTTTACAGGCCAGATTGTGTGTAACATTGTTTCAGCTGCGAGCAGTGCTTTTATGGTGGAGTGTTTTTGGCTTTGGTACAGTAGGTCGAGATGGTGTGTGTGTCAGGCAACATGGTCAGGACACTGACAAGAGCTTGTTGACAAAATGGGGTGGAAGGGGAAGATAGAATAAGAGGAGGAGGGGAAGAGGATAAAGGGGGGAGAGAGGGAAGTAACTGAGGTCTCATGGAGGCAGAGAAGGAGAAGGGGAGAGGCATCTAAAAATAGCAGCTATCACATACTTGTTTGATTGTGAGGAGGAAAGGCCTTGTGTTCCTGTTTGGTTTTGAAGCTCTGAGGTCGGGCCATGACAAGTGGTGCTGACATTCAGGCCACAACATCAGCTTGTTTGTAAATGCGTGACACGTTCAGTTCATGTCATCAGTCATACGTTTAAAAAAAGTTAATTTCCTCTTTTTGTAACATGGTTTGATGGGCATTGTTTCAAGGAGTTCTTTGGATCATAACCTAAGGTGCCATAGCTCCTCATCCTTGGTGCAATTTGTTATCCCAGGTAATAAATGATAATCTAATCATTATAACTATAAACCCTTTTGCTTTGAGGTCCTTTCTTTAATTAGCTTTGAAGTATTTTCTCACTCAAGGCATAGCCACCTGTTAGGTGATGGTCGAGACCAGCATGGCAACCACCATGGCTGAATACAAGTCGACTCCCCCACTAACTTACCATCAAAACTCTAGAGGATTGTATGCGCATCATTATTATTATTCCACCATTCTTGTTCTTTGTCAAATCCCGTCCCGAATAATTATTTTGATATTGCTGACGATCAACCACTGTGTCGAGGCACGCCCGCCCAACAGCAGGGTTGCACAGATTTATGGGCGTGGAAACAGACCGCGCTTGTGAGTCATGCGCATGCGCAGAACGGCTAAGTAGCACATCTCCATAGGTAGCATAAATCGACAGAACACTGGCACCGCTGACAGTTCAGCTGGAGAATAGGATGGTAGTGGCTAATGTAGCCTTGAGCTGCTAGCCTAAAGCAGGGCACGCTACAGAGGTCTGGCAAATTCACTCTTTCTTTCAGTATGTGGTCTCAGGGCAGTCCATGGGTCCAAGTGGTTAAACCATCTGAGATTAAAGTGTACTCAAACACACACACACAAAACACACACACATGTTTGTGTTAAGTTTCTTAAACTGTGAAAGCTAAGCTATGTACAGCTGTGGACACGATCAGCAGCTAACATGTTTTAGCCACCTATAAGAAGGCCCACCAATAAAATATCTGCTCAAGTGAACGCTCTGTGTTTGTCAGGCAGCCATTTCCTTTGGAACCACATTTTCTGAACTGTAGAACTTACTTTGCATGAGCGTAACTTGGTTGTGCCTCATAAAATACGGCAAGAGATCAGCTGTTTGGATCAGAAAGTGTTGTTGTAAGACCAGACTGAAATCGAACTTCACTTTTCTAAAAGATGGTGAGTGCTTGTGTTTTTCTGAATGATACTGTGCATTGAAAGCTGTGGCTAATTGCATTGAATCTAGATATCTAGACACCGTGTAGCATTGAGATAACTCCGTGTTTTTCGTGTCTTCACAGTGAACAGCATTTTGTCATTGCTATGGTTACACATTTAAATTTCTTTCATCGGTTGTTTCTTCCATAAATCCCTGAAAGTCTGCCCCAAACAGCTGATCTCTGGCAGTGTAATACAGTGAGCAGACAATATGGCATTTCTACTGTAGTTCTATATTTGAGAAAATTTAGTTCCAAAGGAAATTTCAGCCTGACGGCAGGAAAATTGCTAAATACATTACCTACCGCAGCTTTAAGCTGTTGTCAGTGAAGGACAACAAATGGTGCTATATATACCATGGACAAAAGGAACAATTTAAATGCAGTGCTGCAGGTAGAGCTAAGAATCTCTGTAAAAGACAGGAACATACACAGAGTGGTAGACCACATGGAGCAGGCTGCTACTCCTCCTTCAAATTAAAACTAGCCCTGTTTGGATCTAGCCTTTTGTGTCAACTAAGTGCTCCCCTTTCTTGAGCTTGTTTACACATTAAGTTGTAGATTCCATCTGCATGGTAAAAAGTCATTCGAAACAGAGAGCTGTCTGCCAGAGACACTTCAAGTTTCAGTCCCAGTCCTACTTTTCAACACCTTTGGATATTCAATAGCTTGTTTAATACTCAGCTGTTCAAAATTACCATCACAATTTTTCAGCTTTGGCGAAATGCATGACAAATCTGCACTAATGCTTTTCACTTGACACCAATAGAGAAATTATCTTTCAGATCCTTGTCTTACCCCAAATAATTTTTATTTCCAAGTAGAAACTTTTCCACATGAGTCAGACATTGATGACTCATAGTCAAAAGCTGTGGTTATTGAAAACAGTAGTTTGCTTCCTCATATGATCCACTCCGTCATATGATTCCAGCTTTGAATCCTCTCATGGCTAGTTAAATTATCGTCCCTGAACAGAAGAACATTTGTGATAAATCATCTAGTTCTCTAGGTCAATTATGAATTAAATGTCAGGCTCACATCTTTGATCTTCAAATTTCTAAAGATGATTATTGTGTAAAACTCTGAGTCCTTTCCATCAACAGGCTCATTTAATTGAACAGTAGATCTCAACATAACAAAGGACTTGATAAATAATCTGTAACTGAAAATCCACAGACTAGATTTTTTCCTCAACTCTTTCAGCCACATTTCTTGGCTTTCATCAGCTATGTGTGCTTAGTTGTCATGGACTTAAAATATCATCATATGATTTAATTATGATACCTTGTCATATGATAAGAATCATAAAGTCGTGCTTTATGATCCAAAACCAAGCTCTGGAAATAAGTAGATCTTTAGTTAAGATTTTTTGTACAACTTCCAAAGTCAAAGATGAACCTATAAGCATGACAACTGATGCTCTTGGTAACATTAAAAGTAGCCCTTTGTGTGTTTTTGTGTTGGTTCTGGGACTCCCTCTTGTCTTCAAGTGGAATGACTCTATGGTTAAACTCAATTTCATAAACTACAAAGTGACACACAAACAAAATTCTGCCTTGTAGTACAATTCCTAGAAATGTTGAGAATGATGATCATGCTATCTTGAGATAAGAAAACCAAGTCTTTAATATACTTAGTTTTTTTTTCCTTTAAATTCAGACAATGACACAATAAACACCACAGATTACAGACATTAAGACAAAACCGACAACATTTCGAGTAAGTCAATATTTCCTGTAACAGTTTCTGTCTTTCTTTACTTATTTAAAGCAGAATGTACGGCCTATCCACACACATACCACAAACAAAATAACAGGCTGCAGGAATAGTTGACAGATCACTGGCCGTGGTTTCATTCATTTGGTAAAATTCCAGCCTGGAATGCTGGTAGTTATGGCTAATTAAGAGATCACTGGAACTTGGAATGTACGCACAAAAAAATACATAGGGGTAATAGTATTAGTGGTAGTGGTAATTGTATTTAAACAACAAGCTTTTGTTTCATTATAGGAAGAATATTTCATGGGTAAGTCGTCCCCCAGCATTTGCCGTAGTGTTGGTCCAGCATGGTTTCCTTCAGTGAATTCTTCTCTTCTTCTCATCAAATTGGGTTCCATAGTGGAAACAGTCATTTTCAGCAGCTGTATTTCTGCCTTGCTTGCTGTAACGAGCTCTTTCAGGTCTTTAACTTGTTCCATTGGTGAGTCCCAAACATCCAATTTGTTCAGTGAATGGAGCCATTACAGAGCTGGTAGTTTTGGTCTCAGATAACAGTAGATTTGGTATTGTGTCATCTGTTAGAGTTAAAAAGGAGCCTCAGTGTGAGCTGAACACATGCTTTTTGACTGAAAAGAGCTTTTGTTGCAAATTGGCTCCAACTTATGTCATAATTTCTTGTTTATAGGTTTTAAACAAATAGTTCAACATTTTGGAGAAACTTGCTTGTTCACTTTCTTTTCAAAAATGACAGGATGGATCAATCTCATATCCATGTCTGTGTTAAATGCAGAATTGGAGTGAGGAGGTGGTTGGCCTAGCTTAGTAGCAGGGGAGAAACTAGCCTAACTCTGTGTAAAGTTAAAAAATAAACCAACCAACGTCTTTAAGGTCACTAAATGTATCCTATCCCATTTTTTGTAAGGTACTGTTTGAAATGTGTAAATGTAAATAAAAAGCTTTAAAAACCTACTGCACACACTGCTCAGTACACTGCAGTACACAGTCATATAGCTAATAAACATAGTGGAGCATTTAGCAGCTAAAGAGCCAACTACTTTTCTCAGGAGTTGGTGGAGTCCAAACCAGAGCTAAAAAGAGAGTGACATTGGATTTACATTCATCAGGTGAGAAAGAAGAAAGAAGTTGCTGTGGGACCATGGCCAACGTGAGACGGTGATGGGAGAAGTGTATTAGTTTTACTAGAAATACAGTGTGTTATTAATGTCAGGAGAGATGCTGTGCTGCTATAAAATAACTGGAAGAATACTAGAAATGAGAACAGACACATCAAGGCGCATCACCTAGAAACTGAGGTCATGTAAACAACAAGTTTTTATTTTTAAGTTATTGCCTGTTGTTATTGACTGTCTTTACAACATTGTCATGTAGTGATTTAAGACAGTCAACAGGTAGACAAAATCTTCACAATATTTTGTCAAATAATGTTTGGATGACTTAAATGCCAAGTGTTCTGGTCGACTAAAACAAAACAAATGTCAGTTTGAGTCACCTACAATTGACTTAAAGTAAAAAGGATGAGGATGACCAGATTTGGCTAAAATTTTGATCTCAGGATTAAGACTAAATCTAAAAACAGGCTGATAAAATGAACACAACAGCATGTTTCCAGAACCAGTCAGAACCTGGTGTCTGTAAAGGCTGTTTGGTGCCAAATCCGACAACCTCTGTGACGACAAGACTACAGGAAGCTGCACACATTCACTGTGCTTGGCTGTTGTTTTCCAAGAAATAATTCCAGGACCTAATCATGCCCGACTCTGTACCTAACAAACAGACGTAAGACTGTTATCTTATTGTTTATGGTTTCACTCTCAAAAAGAAAAATCTTATTCACCAAAATGTTGAACATCCTTTAATAAAAGTATCTCCAGCTGTTTTTTAAAGAACTCTGTAGATCAGATTACAAGTTTGTATGTTTTAATATCAGCTTGCCAGGCAGCTGTATGCTCTGTAAGCATCATCTCAGCTGGTTTACATTTTAAGACAAGTCACTAAATTAATATTTTACATAAATATGAGCATCAAGAATTAACTAGATGACATCATCAGAGTTACCTCAGCTTGGGTTTTGACTAAAAACAGAAAAACTGCTTTACAAAGTGGAGAAGTGGAGTTTGAAAAACAAGGGCATTTACCTGACAGTCTAATGAGCTGGTCCTACACTAGACAGTACAGTGAGGCTTTCAGTTTATTGTTTCTTGCAATTGTCCCTGAACATTATGAAAGTGCATTACAAAATCACTAGAAAATGAGTGGCCAATCTCATTCCTGTTAGCTTAAAGCGGAGGAGACACTGTACAGAGGAGGACCAGCAGAAGAAGAGGTCCTTTCTTCTGCAGCTCCATAAATCTCTCCATAAACATCACCCCCCTCCATTGTTATTGGAAAGAGTCACACGGGTGGCCATGGGAACGACCACTGTCATCCCTCGCTGTCCAAGTCCCTGTTAGTCAAGCCTGTGGAACTGTACATAGACCCAGAGAGTGCCAGAGAGGAGGCAGACAGGGCTGCTAAGCATCAGCTGCTCATCTCATCATAATTCAATTCCTTTTATTAGAATTCAACTGAAGTTGAAGTGCAAGTACAATGTAACATTGCTGAATGGCGCAGCTGGTGTTGTGTTTGAATATGGCACTGGAATGGTTCATAGTATCCATATCGATGTTATCACTCACAGGAGGAATTATTAATGATGGGGTTCTGTGGTTACTCATTACAAAGGATTGTAGGGATGGCATTTGCATGTGTGCGTGTGTTTCTGTGTGCTCCTACATGATCAGAGTACCCACGAAAAAAACAACCTCCGGTGATAGTCGACAATGGCAAGCTGAATCTTGCAGTGAGAGCTGAAAGGCAAAGAGCGTGAAAACAGCTCAGAGCTGCTTCACATACACGTGTCTGCAGCCTTGGAAACACCTCGAGAAACCCTTATTCGCGTTAGATTTATGGATGTATCCTTACAAAGCTCCTATATGTTTAAATAGAAAAGTGTAGTTTGAAGCTCCTCATCCTGAATACACAAATGAGCCTGTTGTGTTTAAACACTGTGGGAAATACTGTCATCACTTGTTACATTACATTTATATACAGTAGCTAATGCTTTTATCCAAAGTGACTTAGAATAACTGTAATAATCAAAGTAGATAAAACCAACAAAAAGAATCATGCAAGAACATCAACATCATTTAATATGTTGAACTGCCTCTAGTGCTACATTTGAAACAATAAGAAATAGAGAGCATTTTTATTGGGCCAAGGTAAAGTCTGAACAGATATGTTCTTAGTCTGTATTGGAAAATGTGTTAAAAACAATGGGTTTCTGCTGTCCTGACAATGGTGAGCTTGTTCTACCATTGTGGAGCCAGGACCACAAACAGTCGTGATTTTGTTGAGCGGTAGCTGGGCCCCCCTTGTTGTTGCAGAGGATCGGCTGCAGCATATGGTATGGCCAAGTCCTGGATGTAAGATGGACCTGAGACATTCACAGCATGGTAGGCAAGAACCAGTACCTTGGATCTGATGTGAGCAGCCACCAGCAGCCAGTGCTAGTTAGTTGACCAGTCAGGCTGCTGCACTCTAGATTTCCTCCCAGCATGATTTAATGCAAAAACAGTGAAGGTGTTTTAAAAATGTAACTATTATGTCACTCAAACACAATATAAAGCAGTAAATAGTGACTTGACAAACACATCAGGACATCTTAATTTGGTCACCCACAGCGGCAAATTCAGTGTAATGTAGGTAGGTAGATTTATTTTGTCTCAATATAACAGGTTATATAGTGAAATTGAGTTTTGGTTTTGCTGACATTGAGCAGTAGGTTGTTCTCTGAGCACCACTCTGCAAGATTAGGAATTTCCTCCTGATATGAAGACTCAGCGTTGTTTGAAATCCGGCCGATGATGGTGGTGTCGTCCGCAAAATTCACAACAGAGTTCTCTCCATGTCAGGAGATGCAGTCGTGGGTGTACAGTGTACACAGGAGGAGGCTGAGCAAACAGCTCTGGGGGGCTCCGGTGCTGAGCATTAAAGTGGAGGAGGTGTGTTCACTAATCCCAA
Organism: Lepomis macrochirus; assembly: GCA_024633595.2. NCBI lineage: Eukaryota > Metazoa > Chordata > Actinopteri > Centrarchiformes > Centrarchidae > Lepomis > Lepomis macrochirus. The sequence continues at coordinate 27,830,470 of JALXJV020000023.1, forward strand.
CCGACTGGGGTCTCTTTGTGAGGAAGTCCAATATCCAGCTGCAGAGTGTTGGATTTAAACCCAGAGCGCCTAGTTTGCTGATCAGTTTCATGGGGGAGATTGTGTTGAATGATTTTTAAAAATGACACCCACCTTTCTCATATTCATGACTTGCAAACACACAACTCAGCATTTACATGGGAACATTGAAAGCAGAATGAATGGCTTACTCTTCATACCTCTCGTGTAAAGCCACACATTAAACCGTCTAAAACTGTCAGTATGTTAATAAGCTAGCATGTTCTATCGACACTTACACAGAGGTCAAAGGCCAATGCTAACAAGGGTATGCCATTGGTCAGTAATTCTAAAAACGTCCTGGAACAAATGAAACTGAATTAAAAAATACAAGTTTTTGAGATTATCTGGCACACAATATTTGTTTGGTTGCCATGGAGCTGTGACACAGATCCGTTTAACTCCTCAGTGATCTGAGAGTCAAGTTTCCTCTGCTGACTGGAAGAATATCATGGACAGTAGAAGCCAAGGAACGTAGAGAGAAACAATGGAAAGGGTGAAGGAATGAGTGCAGGAAGGAACAAATAGAGAATGAAAGGATGCAAGTCAAAAAGAAAAAAAGGGGAAGAGAAACAAAAGAAGAAAAAAGTTTCTGCTGTGCTCCAGTGCAGCAACAGGCATAGTGACTCATCCTGCTTTCTCCCCCCTCAGGGACCTGCGGCATGCCATCACTTTATATAGCAATATCTCTCTCTCTCTCTCTCTCTCTCTCTCTCTCTCTCTCTCTCTCTCTTTTTTGGTCCCATGTCTGTGATTAAAGGGGGCGAGTGGAAAACAGGAGGAGAGAAGGGAGTTCTCTCCCCAGAGTTTTATGCTGGTTGACTAGTTTCAGACTCATCAACAGTCTCTCTTTCCTCAAATAAGGCAGCTCACATGAGAAACTTACAGAAAAATCACGCATTCTCTTGAACCAGGTTAGACAATGCTAGGCTTCGATCAACAACTCCAATTAGTTCCCTGATATGAGCAGTCATTTTATTGGATGGGGACATATAATTTTGTCATCTAAAGGCAAAACAATTTGGCATTGAAATCAAAAGCGGAACTGAAAAAGGAAACAACAGCATTGAAACATTTGGATTGGAAAAATCACCAAAAAATTAAACCAGACATTAGAGATGATTTCATTTTATTTTGACACTTTCTGCATTCTGATTTATTTTCACACTTTCTGAGGAGAGTGGTCTAAGTGCAGGGGAAAGGAGACAAACCTGAGGCAATGGCTTTCACAAATTTACCAGGAACTGCAACTCAAACTGCAAGGTGTCTGGGGTCTGAATGCTACAAACAAATAAATGCCCGTCCCAAATACAGGCCAACAAGGGTGGAAAACCTCCTGGTGCCTGTCATATAATATGCATGCCAATTAAGCATAATGCCCATTTTCATCACTTTTATTTAATAAAACCAACACTATAATCATATTATTGTCAACACTTTGTTGATCAAAAGTTTGAGCCAACATTCTTTGGCGCTGTGAGGATACATTGGAGAGCGAACATATGTTTAGCTAGGTCAATGTCCATGGTCATCATGGTGGGAGCAGGCTGATCTTCACTAGTGCCACTGATGTCGTAAATAGAGTTTGTTGACTTTTTAGTTCTTGTCCACTTGTGCTACTCTTACACTGATAAATGTTTCAGTGGTTTAATCACAAAAGTAAAGCACAAAGTGAACAACTTCTTTACTTGTTGTTCCATTTCATTTCACCTGATGATGATGTCTTTACAGCAACTGACACAAGAGAATCTGAGAGAATCATTCTGGAAAATGATGACACTTACAACTGTCTTGAATGTGAAGAGGATTTTTGAAAAGGGCAAATTAAAACCATGTTTCCCATAAACTCTCTTGCTTTCTGTAACTTGGATGTTACTTCAGAGGTCCATTACATCACAACTTGTCCTCCACTAAAATTGTTACCACAGAATCTGCCACACTGCCTGTCGCTGTTTGATCATCACCTGAAACAGATTTAAGGTAATTCATGTTCCCTATGTGCCTCATTGAGGGCACTCCATTTACTAAGCATGATTCTATAAAATGCCCCTCTTCCATCTCTCCCTGGTCTAAATGTTCCATTACTGTTTCAATGGCACTCGCCTGGACTTGGCTTAGCTTGTGTTGTTTGTCGCCAGTTGTTTTTTTTTGACAGTATGTTATGTAGTTAATTCTTAGAAGTGGAAAAATGTATTGTGCTGCCAAGAAAAGCTCTTTAAACTAAATTTAGGAAACGTACCAAAGTCTTCAGAAGATCTTCGATTAAGCTTTTTTCTTATTTGTGCTTTGTGGATTCTGTAAAGCATGAGCTAAAAGGTGTTAAGGTGAGCTAAATGATTTTAGGTTTGATGTTCATTCCTGACCGGCAGTGAAAAACACAATCTCACCACAAGGTCCATTTAGTAGGTGTTCTGGAGCTCTCAATCATAAAACATCACTTCAAGACTTTGAAGTTTTCAGAAAAGAATTCCATCTATATTTCCTTGGCAAACTCCTCAACATGTGATGATCTGAAGCTCCAGCTACTAACTGGACTTTGTGGTTTTCTCTACTTGTGCGTTGGTTTGTACAAATCCGAAGCTTCAGTGTCCTCATTTGCTTCTTAGACTACTTCAGTTCCTTTTCACATGAGCAGCTGTATCATGAGGATTCCCTGTTTTCCTGGATTTACTGGAAAATCCCCTAATTGCTTTTGTGTGTTGTGTGTGTGTGTGTGTGTGTGTGTGTGTGTGTGTGTGTGTGTGTGTGTGTGTGTGTGTGTGTAATGGAATGCACACTCATACAGCTCTTGCATTACAGTATGCTTGTTGCTCATACAGGTACAGTACAAACACACACACACACACATCTGGCTTTTCCACAGCAGTAGGGGAGTTCTTGGTGGTTTGAGTTTAAACAGGAAAACAGAAACAGAGAGGGGTGTGTTACAGCGGGATTCCTCTCTCTCTCTCTCTCTCTCTCTCTCTCTCTACATAAGGCTGATGAGTGGTTGCAGTGTGGGCTGAGAGTGGAAAGCTTCCATGGTGTGCTTCTTTTCTTGTCACACACACACACATGCACGCACGCAGACACACACACACACACACACACACACACACACACACACAGGCACAGTCAATTTTGCACACATACAAAGATCTTCTTTACACAAACACACATCTTCATATGATCATGCCCATTGGATTATATCAGTGCACACACAGTTACACACTTGTGTAGGCTACTTGCTTGCACACAAAAACATGTCATGCATATGCACACACACAGACACACATCTACCTCCAGCAGTACTAGGCATGCTCTGTGACTTGTCTGTCTTTTTCCTCTCATCTGGAAACATTATAGTTCCAGTCAGACCCACCACTGTTACCATGGAGACAAAAGTACACTAAATGTTTTTCACTGCACATCGATGCAGTAAAACTGAAAATGGTTAGTTCTGGCATGATATTTCTTTGTAGACTTTACACAAAACAGTCATCAGGAACTACGCTGTGGTACCAGTGACAAGCACCGATTTAGCTAAAAATCATAGTAAACTGTTTTCAGCCGCCTGAGGCAGGAAGTGCATGCACAAACTTGGCACACACTTGGCTGAGGTAACTGCTCTGGCATTGTTGTTGCTGCCATGGTTCCCTGTGTTGGTTGATAGTCAGTGGTTCACCACTGGCTACGCCCAGAAAATCTAAATATGCCCACATAAAACATACCCAACATCTCTGAAAGGAGACTTCTGGGAATCGCACAAACACTGACTAAGAGTGATATTCTATTTACATAGATCATTTACAAAAAGGTTTAGGTGATGATCTAAGAAAACAATTGCCAAAGTGCAGGAGAAGAAGTCCAAAATGCAAACTGGAGTGATATTTGTCATCTCCAAGGCATTACTGCTTCAACAAAGGGTCAATTACCACAAGACAAAAGAAAGACTGTTTAAATAATAATTTAATAGAACTATACCAATGTGGTTACAAGTCTTAGCCCCCCTAAGCCTGTCTTCTTGGAAATCTGCATTCATTTATGTCAGTGTTACAATTTTGTTGAACAGTTATGCACTACAAGTGTAGATTCATTTGAAAACGACTGACACTTAAGGAACAGAAACATTTAAGAAACAGTTATAGTCTTGTAAATGGAAATTTGTTTTTTCTTATATTTCATTTTATCACAGATAAAACATTTTATTACAGGTAAAACTTTGTCTGAGTGAGAATCAGTATGCGTTCAGGCCTAAACATTAGTGCTGCACTGTACAGCAGCAGAGTGGGCAGTGGGACAGAAGTCACCAAGTACACTCGTCATGAAAGAAAATCAGTGCGTTGTGCTGACAACACAGAGCAGCAGCCAGCTGATCTCAGCAACCGACACACAAGCATACACAATGATAGGGTTTAATAGGAACTACAGGCTTCATATCTTTGGCTTCATAGACTTAAGATGCACTTCAAAAATGTTGATCTATGAGGTTTACAACAAATATATAATATATTATATAATATATAACAATTACAACAAATATATAATATATTATATAATATATAACAATTACAACAAATATATAAATAGCAGGTATGAGTGCTGTTGCACTGTTATTCTGGATGGTCCCTGTTGACAAACAGACGTAGTGGTCGACTAACGGCTTGAATTTACGACTGCTAGTGCAGGAACATCTTTAGATTTTGTGTGTGCCCAGCTTTATGTATCAGTTAGTCAGTAAAACAAACGATGACCAACAATGAAATGCAGAGCAGAGCAATTGTAGTGGAAGGCTACATGCAGTAATCACAAGGCAACAAGAAACCCTGGTGCTGAGATAACTCTGCTTGGTACAGAAATAACACACAGTGTCTGGATGTTGAGGAGGTGAAAACCCAACTCCCTGCAGACGATAACAAATCTAGATAATGTCCAAATCATGTATAAAAGGAGCTCAATAACAAGGTTCATCATGTTCCAAGTTTACTTAGGGGTGTGCTCACTTTTAATGCCAGCGGTTTAGACATTAATGGCTGTGTGATGTGTTATTTTGAGGGCACAGAGACTGTTATACAAGCTGTACACTCACTACTTTACATTGTAGCAAAGTGTCATTTCTTCAATTTTGTCACATGAAAAGATAGAATCAAATATTTACAAAAAGGTGAGGGGTGGTCTCATTTTTGTGGGATACTGTGCTGAATTTGATCAAAACTGGGCAACTACCTTGCATGTAACTGTACTCTATAATAAGCTCAGAATTTAGGATTATCTCTTACTCTTTACTGTGATGAAGGCCACATGACAACTGAAAAATAACTGTATGTGCATCTTGTATATACAGTTTCCTCTGAACATCGATGGGTCATTTAAGGACAAGTCCTAGAGGATAATGTCTATATATCTGTAGCATAATTAACGGTTTACTTACAATGTATTATGCCAGAGAGCTAAAAAGTGTGTATTCATTAGTGCACACACACACAGTGGGTGGTAGGTTGTTAGAGAGAGAGCGAGCCAGAGAGAGAAGCAGAGTAAAAGCACTGTAAACACCTCTCAGATGAATGACTTTTCCACCAGCCATGAGTCACTGCATGCAGCAGTCGGCCCACCACTGACAGACTGAGAGGGGAGACAAAGAGAGATACTGCGACCAGAAAGAAAAAAGAAAGAAAGGCATAACAAGACATAAAGAGCAACAAGCACAGCCCCGTATTGTGATAAAAGTAATCATGAGACGACATGACTCCCATAGCTCCGAGACACACTCACTTTGTGTCTCTCTATTTCTCTCTCTTACACGCACGCATGCACACACACACACACACACGCACACACACACACTGTGGTTCAATATCTTTTGCAACTAACTTCTCTCCCGACTGTCATTTTGTAATTTAAGAGCAAACCAAATATGGAAATTATTATTACTCCTTACATGTTTTGCAATGGGCTGAAAGCAAAATGTAATCTCATTGCCACACACACACATGCGCACACACACACACACACACACACACTCTTACTCACAGAACCATTACATACCTCATTCTGTTTTCCATGGCTCTGAGTGCACCTTCCTGTCTTTGGTGCAGCAGCCTCATGGAGAACAATGTCCCATTAAATTAGGAGGGTCGGGAAGTCAACACACCAAGGTGAATTCCTGAACTTCCCCATACGCTCTTTCCATGTACTTTGTACACACACACACACACACACACACACACACACACACACACACAGACACACTCACAGCACAGAATTCCCTCCTGTACCCGAGCTTCCTTCTTAAGCAAGCACATTAATCTATGACCTCCTACACTCTAAGCTGTCACACTGGGCTTTCCCAGGCACACGCTGTATACCTTGTATGTCCAGGATCCTCTAAGGCCCTGTTTACATTTACCTGTTTGGCATTAACATGTGTCCTGGGTGTGGACAAGTGGACAGCTCCAATTACAATCCTCCACTATCATTCTGTCCCCAAAAAAGAAGGACAGCTACAGACCCGTCACACTAACCTCTGTGGTAGTGGAGTCATTTAAGCACCTTGGTTTGTCCCACCTCAAATTCATCACAGACTCATTCCTGGACCTGCTGCAGTTTGCCTACAGAGCCAACAGGTCTGGAGATAAACAAACATAGCCCTTCACTTCATCCTCCAGCACCTGGACTCCTGAGGAACCTATGCTAGGATCCTGTTAGCGGATTTCAGCTCCGCTTTCAGTACATCATCTGCTGTAGGACAAGCTCTCCCAGCTGAGCAAGCCTGACTTCACCTGCAGGTGGATCACAGGCTTCCTGTCCGATATGTGATGAGAAATCATGCATATCACAGCAGAAACTACTACTACTTCTGGACCACAGGCTGTTTAAGCAATTTACAAGACCCAGTGCATTGTCCCTATGATTGAAACAGAATGTAATGAATTCAGCTATTTTCCAGCACTCCTACCTGTCAACACAGCTGTTCAGGAAAGCCAAGATCCCTCATGCAAGGTCAAGTTTACCCAAGATACAACAGTACAATGCCTTCATAAAACCGCAATCACGCTGCAACATAAGACAATAGGCAGGAGGTTCCCCCCACCCACCCTCAGCTCTCATACCTCCACCTTCCAGCCAACACTTTGATGCTATCATCTTCCTGCTAAGCAGATGTTTTTCCAAGACTCTAAAGCATCATCCCACTTGTACAATTACTTGATTCATACGACAGCAGAGAAGTATCTCCCCTTTCCACACCTTACACCCCCCCCCAACCACCACCACCGCCTCCATCCCCCACCCTGTGTTGTCCTTTGTTCTGGCCTCTGTTGTGTTCCTGTTTTGACCCTAAAGGCGTGTAGAGGGGGAGGAAAAGACAATATGTATAACAAGTTTTGTCCCTCATGCAGACATTCAGGAGCCCCGTTGGATGAGGAATTGGTGGGAGCAAGCTGGAGCATTGTGTTTATGAGGTGAAAGGGGCACATGAGAGAAAGGGAAAGAAAGGCTCCCTCATCTGGAATGCAAACGGGGAAAGGTGAGAAAACGTGGATCGGAAATAGAAGGGGAAAGGAGGATTGGACAATGGAAGAAGAAGAAGAGCATAAAGTGGTGCTGTGCACTAGTACTTTATCAGGACGGGCTAGGGTCAGGTCACACTAATATGTTTGGTGTATAGTGTCCTGTACAGGAGGTGTAAAAACCGTGCTGAGCAAGACCTTTATGTAAGAAGACTAAATATCCAAAGTCACACTAGGGGCCCTGGAGGCTGCAAGATTACACCATCCCCAGAATGGAACTGCTGTCTGTAGAGACTTGAAGGAGTGGTGGATGAGTAGGGTGCTAGAGGAAAGGTCATGGGGTCTTTAAAATCAAAATGGTTCGTCCTATGAGCAAACAGCATGGACATATTGTTCAAATGAGACATTCTGTGCTGTGGATAGTGTTAAGTACATGAGGTGGAAATGGAATCCTTCAACCTGTTTCATGCCATTCTACTTATTAAATGTTGAGTAGTGCAATGTCTTCCATGTCCTACCAGGTTCAACTCTACTATAGACTATAGTACTTGCCTGATAATCAGACAGAATTTCCATTTTGTTTCAGTTTAGTTTAGTTTTTTAGCCTGATATCATTTTCATGTTGGGCAATGATTTCTTATCAGGGGTAGCAAGTAGTAGCAAGTGATGTATCTGTACCCTTGACATAATTTTCAGTTGACACTGAAGTTGCAGTAGCTGTTGCTAGGAGCAGTTATTTTAACGAGTCAGACTCCGGTCATGAATTTCATGACTTTGACTTTAACACCAGTAACTTACTTGAACTTTAGCTTTTGGCCTTGGAATAACTTGATATCCACCCCAAAAATGTAAAGCTTCTCTTGCTGTCAAAACATCAGCAGCATCATGCAATAGATTCAGTTTAGAAATGAGAATGAATGATGATTATAAGTGTGTCAGAAGAATCACATAACAAGGAGTAGGGTGTGGCTGTGGCTCAGGGGGAAGAGTGGGTGGCTCATTAATCGGAACAGCAGCGGTTCGATCTCTCAGTATCGAAGATATGTCTTTGTGTGAATGGTAAGGTTCTGTTTCTGATGAATAGAAATCTTAACCTCTGTCATCAGTGTGTGAATGGATGAATGTGACATAGTGTAAAAGTGCTTTGAGTGATTGGAAGACTAGACAGCCGCCGTACAAATACAGACTAATGACACCTGATCAGCTATGTTTCAAAGTAATAAATACAAATATTAACAAAATCCACTGTTTCATTAAAATTTAAAATGGCATTACATTTGCTGTATCGACTGTGATGTGACTCAGGACACAGCCAACACTTGAGACTTACATGTATGTTGAAAAACAATCACCTCTGGTTTCCATACCTATAGTACAAGACACACACAGACTTCACATACTTTTAATATTTGGGTTATTTACCTCAAATTAAGGGGAAACTTTTGTGGTTGCTAAAGCAGGTAATACAGTGTGTCTGGGTGCATACAACAGGAGGTAGACATGTACCTCAAAACTCATCCTCATCTAGACGGCAACATCCTAGAGCTCGTCCCCTTTGCATCCAGCCACTGTGTGTTTCTGCATGTCTGTATATGTTGTGCTAAGTGCATGCACTATGCATTATGTATGCGCAGCTTTGCTCTCAAACTGTGATTTAGTTTGTGGAATGCTTCAACACTTTGCACACAGAAAACCCCCCTAACCTATTTCCATTTCCATGTTTCCATACCATCTCAGGCATTTTCTCTGTCATGTCTCCTTCTGGAATGAACCCTGGAGTCTTGTTACAGATTTCACTTGGTCTTGTTCTCTGCCAAATGTAATCAGCCCACATTAGGCTTGCATCAGTTTGCCTGTGTATACCTGTGCCCATAGAAAGGGAAAGCAAAATTTCACAACTAGACAAACATGCATTTCATAATAGTGAAGAGAAGATCTCTGTCCCAAAGATAGTGCTCATGCTAATTCATAACCTTCAGCTAACCAAACCCTAATTCTAACCCTTTGCTTAGTGTCAGCCTAACTTAAATGGACATTTACCTTCAGATGAACCTTCAGATACCTTCAAATTTGGGTTCCTTTTTTGATAAAGTTTATAGTCTGATAAAGCTGTCTGTACACCTATGTGTATACTCTGTAGGCTGCCTCCCTCCTCTCTCTCTCTGTCTCTCTCGCCCTCTCTCCCCCCTCACCCCCAACTGGTCGAGGCAGATGGCCGCCCACCCTGAGTCATGGTTCTGCTCGAGGTTTCTGCCTCTTAAAGGAAGTTTTTCCTTGCCTGTGTCGCCTAGTGCTGCTCTTGGTGGGAATTGTTGGGCTTCTGTAAATAACTTCAGAGTATGGTCTAGACCAGCTCTTTATGAAAAGCGCTGTGAGATAACTGTTGTTGTGATTTGGCGCTATATAAATAAAATTGAATTGAATTGAATTGAAAATTAACCTAAAGCTAATTTTTTACCATAAAGTTGCACTAATCAATCTTTTATTACTAATTTTTACTAATGAATAAAATAACCTCAATGCCCCCTGTTTCTGCAGGTTACCTCAGGGGTTCCCCCCACGTTTTAGTGCCTTTTCAGTCATTGTTGGTTTACTGTCACAAAATCGACTGAGTGCGTGTGGTTGAAAGGTTGGTGGACCCAAATGCAGGACAAGTAGGCTGACTGGTACAGTTCAATGATTTACATTTACATTCACTCATTTGGCAGACGCTTTTATCCAAAGCGACTTACATTTGAGGAACAACATACATCAACAGAGCATCAAACACAGATCTACAGCTGACAATACATACTAGTAAGAGCAGCAATAAATACTAGTGAGAGCTCACAGTACATATCACATGAATGGGCTGAATACCTATGGAAGGAAGTAAGAGTTAAAAGTGCAATCAGTACAAGATAATTGCAGAGGATTGAAGAAGAAGAGCACAGGAAGTGCATGTTAGAGGTTAGGAGTTAGAGGTGTTCCACCGTCGTGGTGTCACAGATGAGAACAGCCGGGACTGGGATTGCTTTGCGTGAAGGGCTGGCAGAGCAGCATTTATTAAACAAACAAAAGGCAAGCTCGTGTGCTAGTTCACAAAATTGCACTTGGTTCGCTTAGGTTAGACATAATCAGCATTATAAGGTGATCACATATCAGTATTGTGGTTATAGCTTGTTCCACTGCTCCCTAGTGGTAAGATAGCTATTGATGCCTTAATCATAAACTGGTAAATGGCGCTATGAAATATTCTTTTAAATGCATTTGTCACATCTTGTGACCATATTTTGGCCAAACCAGGATGACCCATGTGCGTCTAGCTGTATTATAGTTTTAGTAATGACAACATTTTGAGAGATCTCTTGTTATATTTACTCTGGGTTTTCTACATGTAAAAAAAAGTCAATAAATCTGAACTGTAACAAACTCACTATAACATGCCTCCACATGAGCATTTCAGTCAGTCCGTTTTGCCTGCCCTGTAAAGATGAGCTCATGCTGCACATCAGGAATTATCAACAGGTTGGAGTTGTATGATGGAGCATTACTGATTATTTATTTTCGTATGCCTTAGCTCTTATACTAAGAATTGTGGCTAATGAGTCACTGTTGATTGTTGTTGTCATTTTTGTCTATCTTCATCTGTTTATTTGAATTATATTGAATTATAGACACTCAGTGAGAAAAAAAAATCCTGCATAGAAATAAAACATTTTGATGCATCTAGACGGATAGTGAGGTGCCTAGAGATTACCACCCCTAGTATTTACTACATCTCAGCCAAAGTCATAAAACCATCAAATATGTCAACTTTCCAAGTCCATCAACTTGACACACAATGACTGTATTAGTTATAGTCTGTGCTTGCTGTTGGAGTTGCTGCAGATTCATATCTCAAGAAAGCTTTTTCTCTGTGAATTTCCAGTTATTTTGATTGTTTATACTTTATGTTTGTTTGTGGCACACACAGTAGATGTTTTTCTTGCTGCCTGGACTTTGAGAAACCTCTGCCTATCAGACTAAATTGCACTGACATGCTGCATTTTCTCCTCCACAGGATGAAGTGAAGGTTCCTTCCAAACTCAGCATCTCTAAATCCATGAAGGTTTCTGAGTCTGTGTCAGGAAGCAGAGGAGGCAGTCTGTTAGAGCTCAAGGAAGCTGTGGAAGAGCCTGGAGAGGAGGGAGGGGAAGGAGAGAAGGCAGACAAACCCCATGTAGACCTCTCGTCTGATGAGGAGGGGGTGGAGATTGAGGAGACCATCGAGGAGTCTCGTGCTGAGCGCATCAAGCGCAGCAGCCTGCAGCGTGTACAAACCCTGAAGACGGTCTTCTCAAGGGAGAAGATGGATAAGACCAGAGCAAAGACCAAAGAGAACCTGGAGAAGACCAGGCAAAAAACCAAGGAGAACTTGGAGAAGACAAAGCAGAAGACAAAAGAGAACCTGGAAAAGACCAGGCAGAAAACTAAGGAGAATTTAGAGAAGACCAAGCAGAAGACCAAGGAGAACCTAGAGAAAACGCGTCACAACATTGAGAAGAAGATGGGAAAGCTTGGAACGCGCATGAGTGTCAACCCTGAGCGGAAGCAGAAGATCCAGACATCCCGTGACAAGATGAAGAAGGCCTTCACACCAGACCATGTCGTTTATGCCCGGTCTAAGACTGCCGTGTACAAGGTACCCCCTTCACCTTCCACGTCAAGAAAATCCGTGAGGGCGCCGTTGAGGTGGTCCAGGGCACCGAGATGGTGGAGGTGTCCCAGGATACTGAGCACTTCAGTGGGGTGGATGAGGAAGTTGAGGGCGCAGTGGAGGTTGAGATGGAGATGATTAATGGAGGTGGAGATGACGACGAGGCTGAGGAGGATGAAGAGGAGGACAGCCAAGATGCCCTGCAGGAGCATGACGACAGAGATAGAGACAGCAACTAGACAAAGAATAAGGAATTGGCCAAGAGCCCAAGAAAATCCTTTCCACCAACCCTGAGGTTCTTTTGTGTAAGCTGAATAAACTGTGGGGATTGAGTAGATTGCTAAAGAATAATTAATTACAAAATTGAGTCTTATTTTTATAAGCTTGGCCATTTTCTTACCAGTTGTGATAACATTGTACTCATTAGAGTAAATGCTGGGATCTGGAAAGATGGGGACATCACAGTAAGTTCAATGGGTCTGTCAGACAATCAGACAGTTGGTTAACAAGCCAACAGTTTATCCAGATTATCTAAACCACTTTATTTTGAAGTAAAATTGAAAGGGCACAGCCAATATATCACTGATAGTCCTTCATTAAACACGATGGCACACAAAGTGCTGCATATAAAAAAGTTGAGCAGGGAGGTAGCAATATTCATTTGTTTTCTCTTCCATATAAATTTGCTTAACCTGTGATTTTGTTTCCATCCTGTCTTATTGTCCGACTGCTCGTGTCTCCTGACTTCTTTTCAGCAAGGTTGCCTATGGGTGAGGTTATCAACCAAGAGTAAAGTCAGGGCCAGGTAGTATTCAGTATTAGAAAAACTGTACACATTGCACAAAGAGTGGGAGGAACTGGTCAATAGGTGCCAAGTGCCTAGCTCATTTTATCCCGGGGCCCTAGCAGGTAGACAGACCACGTGTTGTGGTGGCCCCAGATCCCAGCAGTTAACTTGTTAAAGATAGTGTTTTTACTACAGATACAACTGGTCGCCAAAACTAATAAAATAAGACCTAAATTGGGGGGAAAACAATTATCAATTGAAATTTGACTTTATTTGACTACAGGTTTTCTCTAAACATCACAATGTAAAAGCCTGAAAATCTTCCCATTTCTACAAAAGCACTTCAAGGGTTGTTTAGAGTCCATTTGTGTTTGAGTGATGTGATCATGAAAATCAACGAAAATTGAAAGAATAAGAAAGTTACGGGCAGAGGGAAAAGAGGGCAGGCCTGATCATGGCCTCAGGTTTGATCATGGAGGGGGGGCAACATTGTTCCCACTGTAAGAAAGTGTAAATTGTCAGTATTTCCTTTCCTACTTCATTTGTTAAATCAAAACACTAACCACTCACAGCTAGTGGGATGAGAATATGAAAATAAACCATCTCCTGCCCACTGAATTTCAGCAGTATTTGCTGAACAACAAAGAAGATGATCTCATGGACTGTTGGGTAGCAGATTCCCAAAGGTCAAATTTCATTTACACTCTGACTGCATGTTTGTGCTTATCCAGAGATCCCTTGTATTTTGGAAATATTACATATTGCAGATTTAAAACTATTCCTTTCAACACCTTTGTTGTTTAAATACAGAAGTATTATCTTACTCAGCTTAATTTACTCATTATTTAGAAGTACAGTGTTTCTGTTGTATCATTTCTAGGTTTTCATTAGCTCACAGTTAAATATTTGTGTGTGATTTTGTATGTGATCACAATTTAGACTAAGTTGATGTCATCTCCTTTTCATTACTGACAGAATGTCTCCTAATTGCTGTCTTTTCAGCACACCTACCCTTTTGTGTAACATTTTTATTGCCAGTGTTTCCAAAGAACAACTGGTACCCATGAAAATGAAGGTCTGAAAAGCATAAGAGACAGCTAATTCCATTCAGCTTAGTCCTTTACCTTTCACTCAAACCAATGATATTCACTTTGATCTTTTGCTCATGAGAATGTTCTACTTATGTAGAAGAGCTATGTTTGCGTGACTTAAAGATGTGTTTCATAAATAAACTTTGATAAGGACCAATATGTTCAGCAAGTCTCACAAACCTCTGGTAGAACCAGTTTAGGATCTTGTCAACACTGTATTCTCAGGACCTGTCTATTAACAGGACTGTGTTTCAAAACAAGGGTGTGTTACAGCTGCAGTCTGACACTGACCCCTAGTGTTCAGTCATCTCGCTATACTATTCTCTGCCTACGATTAAAGGTGCATTTCACCAGATCTGCAACAAATGGCAATTTCACTCAAATATCTCCACATACGTTTACACTCTTGTCCACATTTGTTTGCTTGTAACAAGATATATAAATGTGTTTCATGTATTCACCACTATTGGTGGTATTTCATGAGTGCCTTGCAAGAATTAATTCAAGAATTAATGTTTTTCATTCTTATTTTTCTAACATTTTCAAGAAAAATTCCATCCACCTAAGCATTTTCCAAACTAACAACTAATGCTGGTCAGGGTAGTATGTTTAGAAGCTCTCCCAGCATACTTTGGGCTGAGGGGCAAACATCCTGGACAGGTCAGCAGTATATCAAAGGGCCAACAGAGTGTCAGACACATGATACATTTGTGAATCCAAAGTATGAGAAAATAGAGGTTTTTATAACTATTGCCAAAGTTGACCACATTTTCACAGTATTTGTACTGTAAAAGTTTAGTTTCTATATCAAACACGTCACAGTTTTGTTTGTGTTACATTGTTTGTATATAATGTGAATTACTGCCAATGCAGCTCAGAAAGCATTTTGATTTGATTTTCCTGAGAGTCTCTTGTCTCCTGCTGCCTGCACTTCTTCTGCATTTAGCTTCTCGGGCCAAATCATTATGATTTTAGCACAGCTTTGCAACAAATGACATTGGCACTCTTACATGTAAGCAAGGATAAAATATTCTCTAAGTGGTTTCATGCTCACCCATTCAAAGGGGACTGATTAACAGTGCCATGTCTGTCAGAGCAGTTACAATCATGCAGCTCTGCTGAGGCCTACGTCAGTGGAACATAAAATGTAGTTCACACCTAACTGTTTCCTTGCTTTTGTTTTGTTGGTAACTGATTCCTGAATTTTTTTAATTGCTTAACCACTAATGATTGACTTAATAAAAACAACCTGGTTTGCAGTTTCTGTGTGCTTTTATTGAATGTTAGCAGAAAAAGTGGAAGCACAAAGAAGTTTGTTGATTACAAAGTGTGTTTACAGTGGACTTGATCTAGATAGTCTGGTTATTGTCAATCATGGCAAATTTTAATTGTAGCTCACATTAAAGTTTAACAAGCTGAATGTAACATAGAAACGTTTTTCTCTCACAATGGATTTTTATTCTTTGTCATTGTGAAATATTTTGATAAATCATAGATCTTTATTACCACAAGGACCACATTATATACATATCTCAAAGTGATGCCAGTAAGAAACAGGTGCCCAGTCTTAAAGGTCACTGGTTACAATTGAATGCAACATAATTCTGATACTGAATATTGAATATGTTTTCATATTCAGTGGACAATGGAATTATAATCAGCCATAGGACACAACAATTGGAAAAACATCATATTATATTTATTCTATAGAGAGTAAGCCAAACCCCCAAAATTACTTAAAAAGGGGAAAAGGAAACAATAAAAAAAATCTGATTTAAGATACAAAATATAAAATTAGAATAATTTTAATAATACAAACTAAAATAAAATTAAAATAATAAAATAATTCATAATTTTTAAAAATTCTTCATTCAATTTTATTTTTTAAAATTATAATATTTTTATTCATAGCTCTTTTTATCATACTTTTGCCCCCACAATAAGCTAATAATATTATCAATACATTTTAAATCTTTATATCTACAGAGAGGATGTATGTATTCTTTCACCTACACTACATAATAGCACTATTTTTATGTTTGCCTGTTCTGCTGTATTTCTCTTTAAGTACATTGAGACCAGAGCCCTTTAAAAGACAGAGTCGCGTCATCTCCGTTCACTCCAATGGACCAGTTTTTCACAGCAATGGCGGATCATGGAGCGTCTGAATAGTTCCCGGAAGTTAGCATGAAATGCTAGCAGCGCAGCAGAGCAGCAATAGAAAATGCTATCTGGGATGCACGTTTGAAAGGTAAGACGTGTAAAAAATGAGATTATATATTTTTAGCAAAACTGAATTAAGTTAACATGTGCAGTGAAACATGTTAGTGGATTTCCCCCCACTAAACTACAAGATTTAGGGACAATTACGGTTAACAAATTAACATACTGGCAATGGATAAAGTTAGCAGCAGACAATAAACAGGGGCAGCCTATTAATTTATTTTAAAATACATGTATTTTTTGGGGTGGTATTTGATTTAATTTAATTATATTAGTGGTGCATGTATGAATAAAGGATTTCAAAATATTATTTATTTATTTTGGGGGGGAGATTTAGCCCTAATACTAAAAGTAGAATGTTAGCATATTATAAAACAATCTTCATATTAAACATTAATTGTATTAGAGCAGTAGACTCTGTGAGGTGGAGGAGCAGTGATGCTAAAGAGTACTGAATGGACCATGGTGAGATAGAAAACAACACATGATTATACCATTTATAAGAAATATATATACTTCTTATACTTTCTTTCCTTTCTCTCAATCTCTGCATCCCGTCTTAGCTTATGAGCTTATTTTCCACACAACAATTCAGGTTAATTTACCCACATTAATATTGGTGAACACTCAATTCTTACTGGATATGTTTACTCTAGTTACATAATTACTTTGTACAAATTCATATCACATCATCATCAAAGTTCCTGTGTGTGAGAAATGGTTTAAAAAACCAAAACATTCACTAACAGCTTATACATTAACTGATGCCAACATCAGCTGCAAAAGCTGTTAATGAAGTTCCAAAATTTAATAATCCATAACTTTCTCAATCAAACCTGTAGCTGTTTACAAGAAAGGTTGAATTGAGAGCAACTACCTTCTTCTGAAATGTCCAGATTCAACTTTTCTTGGATAAACATGACCTGGATGAATCTTTACAGATGTGTTTGTCTAACCCTTTCTCTTGTTCTCCCTCTCTCAGTACAAGAATCACAGGGGTTCAGTGGAGTCTGAAGATGATCTGATGTTTTAATAAAACAAAATATAAAGCCAGTGACGTGTTATTTCTTTGTGGAAAAAGTACCTCACATATTTTATTGTTAGCCTCTTTAGTGATTGTAACGTTGCTCCTGTTGACCTGATTCAACCATTTTTTCCTCCTCTCCACGTCAGCTGGGAAACCAAACATTCATACTCATTTTTCTGACAGACAGTTCAAAGACAAAAAACCACTTAACATGCTGTTTTCTAAGTTTATTGGAGATTTATTAAATTAATACATGACAATCATTGATAATCACCTGTCTGTTCTATCTGAAGTCCTAAAGATACATTAGTCAGTAAGCTCAATTAACCCTGGTACCATGGAATTACTAAAAGGTATGTTAGAAAGGCAAATCTCATCTAAATTTTGTGTGTTTGCAACACTTTCCAATGTAAGGTTTGCCAGAAATGTCCATAAGGTAGGTGATGGTAGCTGTTATTGTCAAAAATATATGTCCTCCTTAAAAAAAAAATAGTAATCTAACTAAATTTATGTGTCAGTGTGCTGTACACATATTGTAAATCAACGCATTTGTTCTTTAAATGACCAAAAATCACTTAAAATCGCCGTTTTGTCGTTTCTCTCGCTCATTTTGAATTGCCCGCCTAGGACTTCCGGGAACTATCTGCGGTCTCCATGAACCACGTGACGATGTAGCGTTTTGGACCCCCCGCTGACGCAACTCTCTCTTAAAGGGCTCTGATTGAGACCAAACATGCTGATTCTAATCAGTCATTCAGCTGAATCAAGTTCTAGCCAATCACAGGAGTGGAGGGCGGGACTTGCCGCAAAACGGATGGAACGCGTTCCAAACTGTCGGAAGCCGTCTGTTCTGAAGATAGCGCGAAGTGTAAAGACGACCGGAAATGGAGCGTTTCTGTACTCAAACAAAAACGTAAATTTAATAACACCTACAATTAAAACACGTATGTAGGTTATTATATACCGAGTAAACTACAACAAAAAAAATAATCGGCGAATAAACTCATATTAGAAATATCAATGTGGTTTAACAACAGTTTTATTTTGGAATTTAAATTCGGAAGCTGTCTGTAATATTCAGTTATGGCTTGATGCTGGTCATCAACAGCTGCTTTGCCAGAAACCAGAAGGCTGTACGAAGTTGGCGATGTGATATGTACGTCAACTAACCTGTGTTAGGTTTGAAAGTGCATGTGTGCTGTCTGCTTCTCGTCTATGGTGTTGCTATAAGCTCTGCAGCAGTCTCTTAAAAGGTGAGTTGAAGCAGTTATAGTTAACGTTAGCTGTTAACCACTTGTGGCGCATGAAAGTATAGTTTTGGTCGGGCGCTGTACTGTATGAGTGGGCTTTTCTACTATGCTAGCTCGAATAGCTTCCCTTCGATAGCTAGCTAACGTAAAGGTGCCTAGTCCCACAAAAGTAACTTTACACTTTATGTAAATTCACTGTCTTCCCACTCAGCATGTGTACATCTGTTCAGCAATATCCATTTGCAAGTGTGCTGCATAACATAATATCCTTCCAACGAGCCAATCTCAATGTACAGTAAAGTTAACAAGCTAAGCTATCTCTCAAAGTTGTTGGGAGAGCAAGCTTCCATGCTGGAGATAAAACGTTCCGCTTTCAGCTTAGACAGAGGACTTTGTAGTGTAATAAGTGGACTAACGTTACTACTGTTCTTCTTTTAATGAGTTTTCTCGGCTAAATGAAATACTTTATCAGAAAACTTCAAGTTTTTTAAACATTTGTTTGGCCAAACAGTGGCATATTTCACCAAGCATTCCTTAAGTAGTCTCAGCTTTAATCTAGACTAACTTCTACTTTCAAGTCTTAACGTTGACAAAAATTTGCTAGTACTGAGGTGGAACCCACCCCCATAAATTGTATATTATTTATTGAATTCTGTTGTTATTGGATATCACTTCTCTGGAACTGTCCTTAGCTCGGATTAATGGTGCTCAACGCAACTGAAGCCTAAGTCTGGGGTAAGAGGTAGTCACGAGTCCAGCTTTATACATCATACTTTTTACTCTTACTTGAGTAGATTTTTTTGGAGAAAAATCATTACTTTTACTCCCTTTTGGATAAACAGATCTCACTACTTTAATTTATTTAATCTTTTATGCAATCATGATTTGTTAAGAAGCAGGTGGTCAGCTGGTCCTAGGTCTGCTGGCAGTCTGTTATCCTACCCCAGCCACCCCTCCACATGACTCTGTTCAAAACAGCAATGGCTGAAGTTACAGATCGGGGAATTTAATTCGAACATTTGTTAAATCCTCAAGATTCATTGAGGTTTCCCTCATGTTCAATGATGTGAACATATAGAGAAATTCACAGAGTTAGAAATTCTCAGTTAAAAACAATTGGAGACTTTGAGTTGAAGTGGTTTGAGTTTATGGTCCTGAATTATCACGGGGTGGTGATAGTGTCAGTCCTCAGAATGTTTTGTAGATAGTTTCATGTGTTTGGTGCGCAAAGACTAAAGGCAGAATAAACTATGGGATTTGAAGCATAAGACAGTAGTAGAGCGAGTTTGGTACTGTCCTGCAGTCCGTTATATGAAATATAGCGTGGTACAATAAGGGCTTTGTGAGAGGTCCAACCATCATAGAAGTTAGTTAAAATATTAATATTTATTCAGCTTATGAAGTGCACTTGTAACTGTTAAAATTGCTTTGCATTTGTGTGTGTATTAGAACACAAATTTGTAAATCTCATTTTTAATTTGTAGATTATTTGTAGATAATACATGTGACCGTTTTGAGTCTAATTTCTCTCCATATCTCTCCTGCCATTCTCCTGCTTCCACAGGAGCACCATGGCAATGTGGATCCAGGCCCAGCAGCTGCAGGGTGAGGCATTGCACCAGATGCAGGCGCTGTACGGTCAGCACTTTCCCATTGAGGTGCGACACTACCTGGCCCAGTGGATTGAGAGCCAGCTCTGGTATGCAATAGATATTTAACACAATTCAGAGAGTTGACTACAGATGAAACAATACGAAAACTTCACGTCACGACTACAGTGACCAAAATGATCATGGTTATCAAAAGTACTGACACACACTGAAACCATTTCGCCAAGTTTTATTATGAAACCCACATCCAAAACGAGTAGCACCTTTTCTTTGCATTAACATAATGACAGCCAGTGTAAACATGTAAAAAACATATTGTGCAATAAAAATTAAATTATAAAATATGACCCAATGCACAATTTACATAACCTATAATTGCCGTTAAAGTAAAAGTTGAGTTGCAAGTCTTCTTTAATTTTGTCGGGTCTAAAGTCATTGTTTTTGGGACAAGTCCAAGTCATGTGACTTGTCCACACCTCTGCAATATAAAAATACATTTAAATGTAATAAAAAAAGAGTAAAATAGAAAAAAAAAATAAGAGTTGAAGTTTCAGTGCAAAGCCTCAAATTTGATTTAATAAAAGGCAGCGGCAAAAAAGTCTTCAGCCTTGATTTAAAAGAACAAAGACGTTCAGCATAGCTGCTGATTTCTGGGAATTTGTTTGAGATAAATGGAGCATAAAAACTGAACGCTGCTTCTCCAGGTTTAGTTTTGACTGTTGGGACAGAAGCAGACCTTTCCCAGACCACCTGAGAGGTCTGGATGGTTCATAACATAGCAGAAGATCAGAGATTTATTTTGGCCCTAAACCATTCAATGCTTTATAAACCAACAGTGGTGTTAAATCAGTTCCCTTGACAGACAGGAAGTAAAGTAGGGCCTGACCAATATGGGATTTTTAAGATTGATTTTGATATTTGAGCATTTTTAAATCTGAAATGCTGATCTTTTGAACAATTTTCCCCTTTCTTCTACAGAAATACATAAAAATACAGACAAGCAGCTTTCAGAAAATTTAGAATATATTAAACACTAGTTTAACTGCTCATTAACGCTAGAGCTCTTTCACTGATAAACATGGGATTAGCTAGCTTTGTGGCTAATTTACTGTAACTTAGCTATGGGCAGCATTAGCTGCTGTGATGTTAGAAAATATTTAGAAGTGATGATCTATGGAGAAATGATTGGACAGTTTGCTGTACACTGTTTCAGAAATCGTCACGTCTGTCAACAGCATAGCCTCCACCACTCAACTACCGTAACATTAAACATAGGGTGTTTCTCAAAACCAAGAATGCAACGAACGGACTTGTGTTCTTGGTGAGAACATTCTCGCTAGTCGTTCTTGGAAGAATGAACTTGCAATGTTACAAGCACACAAAACGCTGCTGACGGTTTGAGACTATGCGTTCTTGCTGGTATTGCGCAATACCCCCCAGCACAGACACCACCTGCATTTCTCTTAATCACTGTAATTATTATAACAGCAAGGTTTTATCCCCCAAAACAAAAAGCTCCGAATCGAGTTAACTAGGTTTTAACTTAACAAGGTATATTTGCTCATACATAAAAAATTATATAAAATAAAAGGCAAATACTGTGACCACAACTCTACTGTACACTAACAATGTAATGTCTAATAACAATATTAGTAGTAGTAATAATAATAATAATAATAATAATAATAATAATAATAATAGTTATAAAGAAAAGACAGTGCCCTTTCTTTCTATTTGTTTAATTTTTCCGTTCACAAGACCGGATGTTTTTGTACATCACTATTTTTCTGTACATGATAATTTTTCTGTACATAAAATTATTAGTGAGTTAAATTACACAGAATGTACTTACAGAATAGCAGCGGTACGAACTAAAACTATCTTACAGCTGTGGGTCTTTACTCTGCCGTTGTTGCTGGACTCTGCTGTGTTGGCTGGAGTGGTCTTTGTGTCTGAGGGCTCTGTGAGCTGATCTGGCCGCTTCTCCCGCGGACTGGTTTGCTAGCTCCCCCCGCTGACGGTTGTGGAGCGTCACATCTCCAAAAACGATCGAGCACATTTTCCATTCGCCATCATTTTTAGTAAAACTGCCAATACTCGACATCTTGAAATAACGTATGAAAATAGTAGAAAACGTTCTGTTGTCGGCCTCTCTCTCAGCTTCTTTCCGACCCTCGCTTGAATGCCGAAATGAATACTGGGATATCTCTGCCATCAAGTTCACACAAGTTACCAACCGATGCATCCTCGGTAAAATGGGCGTGTCAAGAACACTTCCAGGATTTTTAACCGTTCTTGCCAAAATGCAAACTTGTGTATTGGGACAGTACGTGGGCCACAAAAGAACACAAGATCACAAGTACAGACAAGAACACAGATTGAGAAGGGCCCATACTGCTGCGAGAATGGAGGACAACAGTTAAAATACCGATTTATCTGCAATTAGCTCATATTGAACGATAAAATCTGCACAACGATACGATAAATCGGATAGGCTCTAGTGTAAAGACCTCTGAACTGGAGTGATGTGATCCACTTTGTTGGTCTTTGTGAGGACTCGAGCAGCAGTGTTCTGAATCAGCTGCAGCTTTCTGATCCATTTTTTGGAGAGACCTGTAAAGACACTGGTAATGGGGGTGTCATGATTCTCATTGCCATTTGCACATAAAACATGAGCTTGCTTGAGATTTGTCTGGTTCCCAGGCTTGGGCATTCATTCTTGATTTGTAAAGATCAGCAGATCATTTGTTTTATGCCCTGACAACTGTCATCTACATTAAAAAATGCCTACATGGCATCAAGTGTGGAGAGAGGAAAAAAATACAGAGGAGTCAAACCAGTTTAATAGTGTTCCAGAAAGTCCCACACAGTTGTCCAGTCAGTCTAGTAATATGTTGTGGTCGACTGTGTCGAATACCCCAGTGAAATCCAGTAATACTACACTGTCTGTGTTTAGTGGATGTCTGTTAGGATCTGGACAAGAGCAGTCTCAGTGCTGTGTTGTGGTTCAAATCCTGATGAAAGACAACATAGTGCCAAGAAGGTGTTCAGCAGTTCAGAAACAGCCTTTTCAATGATTTTATTTAAAAACGTGCGGTTTGATAAGGGCCTATAATTGCTCATTAGTGATGTCCCTAGATTGTTCTTTTTTTTGATAGTGGCTTGATGACTGCAGTTTTCAGGACCTGTAGGAAGAAACCTAAGTGAAGCAATGTTGACAGTTTCTAGAAGATCTTAGGCCATGCAATCAGAAACATTTTTGAAAAAGCTTGTTGGCAGAAGATCAGGGCAGCAGGAGGATTTCAGATGCTGTATAATGTTCTCCAGGTGTATCTGGTTGATTGTAGGGGTGGGCATGGAGACTATGCCATCTTTCATTGCCATGGCTGACAGACAACACCATTAGGGCTGAACGGTTAATTGTATTTGTGATATTATCGCGGTGTAATAAAACAAGATTTTTTTACTCGCAAAGGCTGCGATTATACTCTGGTCACATGACACCCAAGAGCAAATCAGCCTGACGAAGTTAAAGCTTCGTCTGCACATTACTCTGTACCTCGCCTTCTTGTTGTAAAATGGCCTTAAGCTTGACAGAAGCTCAGCTACATAAACTTTAGTGTCAAACAGAATGAAAGTAACACCTGCCACCATGGGTAACTTTGTGGTGGTGGCAAGTGAAATCGTCGGCCATCTGTGGCTTTGACAGACGGAAAAATGCACAACAGAAACACGTGTGTAGTAAAGTAAGCGCATTTTCACACACAGCCACCAGACCGCTCAAGAAATATCTGTGAAATAAGTCCGAAAGAGGCCCAGTCTGTCCGGAGTTACAGCCTGGTTACAGCCGGTACGCCGCTCACCAGCATCGGAGGCTGCGGGGGAGGAGGGGGACTCCGGTGTTGTCTGAGAATTACAAAGCTTGCCTATTAAACACGAGAGGCGTCACTCTGTTCTATTTTAGTTAGCCAACTTTTGAATTGAACCTCAAACTGAGTATTTTTAGTTTGCTTACGGGGATACAGAAAGATGGACTCCAGGATATTTGAAATGAGATTAAGGACTCATTAATTGGTGGTTGAACTGCGAGTTTTGTATTGAGCGCTTACTGTATAATACCCTGTGGTGAAAAGGTAGGCCGACCTGATGATATTGTATCATACAATTTAATGACTTGACTCAAATTATATTTCTCATATTATAATTTGTTTTTTTCTCCACCATTGCTCATAATAATAATTCTACCTAATTCATCATAACACAGGCCAGGCCTGAACAATATGTTTAATCTATCTAATATTGTGCTGGTCATACTATACACCTATTTATTGCCATTTTGAATAATACAGTAGGTCAAGAGCTTAAAAATTAATCGCACATTAAATCGCAGTCGCAATATTGGTAAAAAAAAAAAAAATCGCAATTAGATTCATTAAGCCCTAATCACAATGTTGAGCTTTTCGGATTAGGGGATCCTGGAACACCTCTTCCTCTACTGTGGGAACGGATGTCGGACTTGCGCGTATTGCTGCTGCCATCTCTGCTACCAGTTCTGTTTTTGTGACTTTGGTGGCTTTATCAAAAATCAGCATTATACAGTATATCGGCCTTCCTGCTCTCTGAATATTTTTGCATCAGCCATTGAAAACTCATATCGGTTGACCACTACTACAGGCACAGGAGGGTTGGTTAGCCTGTTGACAGTAGCTAACAAGGTATGTGGGTTTGTTTTTGGCGAAAAAGCCTTGTGCTTCTCGGTTTGAAATTATAAATGAGTCTCTCTTAGAGATTTAATAGTGAATGTGGAGATTTGCTTTTCGCCACGTGCTTTCTGCTTTTCAAAGGTCTCTTTTCTCTTATGAGCGTGGCGTCTTTACTTACCAGAGACCACCTTCACCTTATGCTGCGTTCCCGGCAACTCGGAACTGGGATATTTCCGACCTCCAACTAGGAAAAGTACCCCGGAACGCCACTTGAAGTCGGATTTCCTACTTGTGAACTTCGGAGAAAGAATTTGTACCCGACTTCACGAGTAGCAGCTGAATGACGTCAGAAAACAATGTCAGCCCATGGAAGCACACTTTGTAAATGGTAAACCATAAACTAAACGGCAACAAAACGTGTATTTGAATTAAAATAATAAATACGATCATGCAGTAAAACTTGTTCTGCATGTAGGCTATGTTGATGTAGAAATATGTTTTACACATACGGTAGCTGGCTACAGTAAAGAATCTCATAAAGTCATCTTTTCTGCATAAAAGTTATTGTTAAAAATGCCAAAACATTAGGAAGTGTAACGGACAACATTGACTTACTTCAGGGCTACCAACTTGGGGTACACATAACTAGTAGCATTATGGACTATTTATTTCAGTTGTTGCAGTTAAACTGCCATCCTTTTAATTAACACCTAAAGCACTGCTGAGGGTGCAACTGTGTGTTCACTTTGTCACGGTCACCCATGATTTTCGTTCACTTTCGGCGTCATGCACCACCATGCACCTGGAACGCTTTGATGTCGGAAGTCGGAAGTTTCAACTGGGAAATATCCCAGTTACGACCAGTCTCGAACGCGCCATTAGTGAGTGCAATGGCATCAATAACATTTATATTTTTACATTTGAAATGATCTACAAGCTCATTGCCTGAGGGCAGAGAGTTTGAATAAATATTTCACTGGTGTTTTCAGTGTTAAACCGTTTTGTTTTTACCTCTATGTGAACATTTGTGTACACGCAGATAGCACTCTCATAGAGAACACAGCAATGATCAGGAAAGAAAAATCAATCACCACGACCTTGGAAATGTTCAGACCCAGATTTTTACTTCCTTTTTTGTCAATGGGCTCTAACCTCAATTAGACTTGAAGCATACCTGTTTTCTCTGTTGCTTTCAACAGCCACTATTCTGCTTCTTTAATGAAGGAACTGGATCGGGATGCATCCCTGTGTGCCTCCTGCCGACTGCAGTGAGTTAAATAAATGCAGTCCACTAACACCACAAAACCACCACCTGGCTTCCAGCACAACACAGACTCCAACACAAACTTCACATAAGGATAAAAACCAACCACAGAGTTTTATGTGCTGAAGCCCATCAGGCCAAACAAGAAAATTCGACCCATATTACAATCCTGTGTACCACCAGTATTTCAAAGTGTTGATTTTAGCCTGCAAGAAATGTTGCAAAGCACAATGCAAAGCAAATGTGGAGCAATTTGTTTGTACTAGCTCATATTGATACAAGGCAGAGCAGCCAGCTAACATTAGCACGATCACAGCTGTTTCCTTCATAACATTCTATTTAGATTTATTGTCGTTTTACCAATACTAAGATACACCGTCTCAGTTGCTGTATGTGACCTACATAATATACTGCTATTGAGAAGTGCAAGTGAAGATAAAGTTTTAATCCCAAAAATTAAAGTAAAAAGTTATTTTAATAAAAGTAATTACCTCTCAGCGCCTTCCGCTGGTCAACGGCGCAGTTGTAACAGCAGAATTCTGTCTGACTACAGGTGTTTATTTGTCAGAAAGTGCAGGCGCTCTCTTCTCCACAGCTCCCCATCACTCAGCAGCTGTCTGCCAGCAGAGATACAGTATCACCGCTCTGCCTGGTCCTCTCCAAACAACACTCTGACGTCATCGCTAACGTACGGACAATCTCAATGCTGACAGGCTATCGCAAAACAGTGTCATACAAGTTTCTCACTGGAGGTGAAAATTTTCAACGCGAGCGGGTGGTCCACTAATAGGACGATTGATTGGTCAATCCCCAGCTCCTCCAGTCTGCACGTCAATGTGTCCTTGGGAAAGATACTGAGCCCCAGGTGTGTGTGTGTGGAAAAGAGGTTGCTTCCTTTCTGAGGAGCAGATGGCACGACAGCAGTTGGAATGACAGCCTCTGCCATCAGTGTATGAATGTGTATGAATGTTTGAACATGACATATTAATGTAAAATGCTTTGAGTGGTCTGAAGACTAGAAAGGCGCTATATAAATATTGTCCATTACCATTTACCATATTCAAAAGAAGCAACATTTCCAGTGTTTCCCCTAGGATTTTGTTCAGGGAGGGTGGCAGACCCTACAATATTACTACTAACGTCAGAAAGAGTGTAATCATGCAGTGGATTATTAAAATTCAAAAATTCAATGAGAAATATTACATATTCAATCAATATTAATGAATTTGATGTATCGTGAAACATACTCAAATGTATTCATGGAACTAAACAAATGTATTGCAACAGTAAGTTATTAAAAGACTAATGCTATTTAATAGGGACAATTCACGATGAATGCATTGTTGCGATAAGTGAGTGTGATGATGCCTGCTGCCTTCAGGCTGAAGGCAGCAGGACTGGACAGGGCAGAGTCACGTGACTATACACACGGTGTTTCATGGGGAGTACATGAAACCACACATTATCTGGATTAAATAACTGAAATAATCGACATGAGGAAGTTACGTCAGTTAGTAATCAAAACCGAAATTCAGAGTCTCTATTACTTTTCGTTTAATTGCCCAGCTCTATGCTTAAACAGCGATAGAGAGGACAGAGGCAGCTTGCAAACGCCAAAACTCCTGCATCAACATTTTGGATTCTATGATGTTCCATGTTTTACAGTTAATTGCTTTTTGGGGGAGTGCACTGATAAGACATGCATTGGAGGGAGTCAGTAAACAAAATGACACCTCCTTTTTGATGCACTCCAGCCTCACTCGATAGCTGCTCTGTTATCTTGGTCTAACCAAGTTTCAGTAACAAGCTTGAAATTAAGATGTGCTCTATGACAAATTCATCAATTTAAAATGTCTTTCCTGCCATTTAATTAGGCTACATTTATTGATTTAAAAGCATTCTCTGCCCAATTGTTTTGTGACAGGCTGCGGCTGACGAGTAGATCTGTAGTTTTGCTAAATTTGCAGAATCTGTTCAGTGCTTCCTGTTTCTTAGCAGATTCAACATTCTTTTTCTGTTACCTACCAAGACAGGAATTGTGAAAGCTACTGGCGCACTGGGCCCCAGCTTGTCCAGGGAAGAATCATGAGTCATTAGTGAATAAGAGATGATTTTGACATCATCTTGGGGAAGGTGCCAGTGGTGGAAGTGGACGCTGACGGGGGCTTAGGGGAGAGAAAACGGGAGTAGGGCGAGGGATTAGGCGGGGGTAGTTTGGTTTCAGCAGTGACCAGCACTTTTGTGTGGTCACTGAACTCCCAAGGAAGAGGAGTGTTATGTTTTGATTCCTCTTGTTCTTGGCAGAGTAAACAGATGTGTGAAGCAGAAAGTAAAACTGATTAGAGATTAGCTTAGAGGCAGTTTTCCTACTGACTTGTTAAGGCAAAGTCAATCTGCCCTAAAAAGATTTTTGTGGTCCCAGAAAACCTGATAGTTAGGGAAGTTTGTTACCCCATTGGTGCTGTCTACAGCTGGCACTCTACCTGGATGATAATGCAGACCAGCCAGTTGCATCACAGATCTCAGGGCACTGGGCTCTGTCTGGTATATGAGCATGCCATTGTCTACTGTTTTAATCGATGAATTGTTTCAGCCCCACTTTGGATTGGTTAAAAATTTAAAAAAATCTTTTCACAGGGATTCAGTGGAGTTGGACAACCCAGCGGAGGAAGCCAAAGCCAAGCGTCTGCTGGACAACTTGGTGGCTGAGCTGCAGAGGAAAGCCCAACTTCAGGGAGGAGAGGATGGTTTTCTGCTTAAGATTAAGCTGGGCCACTACGCCAACCAGTTCAAGGTACCAGTCATCTCTGTAAGATGAGGGAGCTGGCACGTTATGCTCAAACTATTCAGTCATTTCATTTAGCCAAATGGGAAACTTGAAAATCAGGGGCACGAGATCAAAAACGTTTTGATCGGTGGACCTTTACAGACTAAAGGAATATAAATAATGAAGGAGCGGACACTTTCGGACTTAACAAGCAGACATAACGAGCGGACTTAACAAGTGCTTCAAAGTTAACAGAACTTTTTTCCCTTTTTCCTCTCTTGTAGTCATGCAGGTCACACCGGTAAATCGCTTTGAACATAGGGTCTTGTTGTTTCCGTTAAATGAACTTAACAGTGGTATTGTGGAGAAACCTAACCAATCTAACGATGTTCGCATGTCCATATTGATCCTACGTTTAAACATTCATATTTGCATTAACGATCCAAGCAGCATACAAGCCACTAAAGCAGGCGACCCCGTGTGGTTTAAAAAACGGCCAGGTGTTTAATTGAGGCAGGCGTTGAAAAGTGATACATTGATACATACTTTATATTTAAAATAAGATTATTTTACTATACTGCAGTGTGTCTATATTATGAATAAAAAACAGAACAGTATTATTAAAATTGGAAATGGAGGAGCTTCTCTGCATGCAGGCTGTTTATATACTAACGTGTGTTTATATGTAATGTATACATAAGTATGTACACATACACAATGTGTATAACTTTCATCCCCGCAACTCATAGTGTGACTTCTGTGCATGCTCCTGATGAGACGGTGGATGGCGTCTTGGGGGATCTGCTCTCAGATCTAGGGTTGGGTATCGTTTGGATTTTGTACAATTCCGGTGCCAAATCAATACTTTTAAAGGTGTTCGAGTTCCTAAACGGATTTTTTTAACACAAAAAATGACATTAAAGACAGGATTTTTAAATTTTTTAAATTGAACAATATATTAACTGTTTAAAGTGTAAAAGTGAGTCGGTATTCTTATACAAACTAGCAGCCCTAAGGCAGGTACCGCCTCATGTTACCAATGGTGACACTAGCAAAATGCAAAACTAGAGAGCATTCAAGTCAGGCACGATTAGGAGAGAGCAATTGTCTGTGGCCAACACCTGCAAAACAATTCCCTTTTTGGGGGTTGTTTTGCTGCTTGCACCTGTTCTCTAATATTGGCTAAATTGTTGGTATAGTATTGAATTTAACTACTTGATCTTAATAAAGATTGGTGTGTGTAATTGTGTTTGTTTGTTTTGTGTTATCTCTGCAGAGCACTTATGACCGCTGTCCTTTAGAGCTGGTCCGTTGCATAAAACACATCCTGCACTCAGAGCAGAGGCTGGTTCAAGAAGCTACAAATGTAAGTGTTGAAGAGGTTCTTGATGTTGATGAACCAAACTGAAGAAGGCAACATCTGGATCTTTTTATGTGCTCTGTGTGTAGGCCAGCTCTGGGAGTGGTGGGCAAGCCATGGACAGCTTGTCACAGCGCCACCAGCAGATCAACCAGGCCTTTGAAGAGCTTCGCCTGGCCACACAGGAGACTGAGAATGAACTGAGAAAGCTGCAGCACAGCCAGGAGTACTTCATCATCCAGTACCAGGAGAATCTGCGCATCCAGGGTGACACACACACACAGACAAACACAAACATTAAGATATGCACAAAACATGCTGATTTAAGTTGTTCAGTCTAAAAATGAGCTTCCACTGAACACTGTACTAAATGTACACCTGTAACCTTT
The DNA here is from genome assembly GCA_024633595.2 of Lepomis macrochirus. NCBI lineage: Eukaryota > Metazoa > Chordata > Actinopteri > Centrarchiformes > Centrarchidae > Lepomis > Lepomis macrochirus. The sequence continues at coordinate 27,861,163 of JALXJV020000023.1, forward strand.
AGCAGCAAAGAACCCACTGGCTGTTTATTGGCTCATATGTATGTGAGGTAAAATGTAACTAAATCTAATTTTCCATTGATTGATTTTAAATCATCATCCTGCTTGAATCACACATTTCTTGGTAGAAACAGACCTACAAGGGCAAGTTAACAGTTACCAAAGTTACCTTCTTTAGATAGGCAACTTTGGTAATCTTCTTTATTTAAGTTAACAGTTTTATTCTGATAACTGGTGTGTTTGTAATGCCCCGCATGTCTCTTCCTCCCTGCTGTAGCCCAGCTGAGCAGCCTGTCGTCACTGCCTGCAGCTGAGCGCACGCAGCGGGAGACAACCCTACAGAGCAAGAGGGCCACTGTGGAGGCCTGGCTCACCAGAGAGGCCAGCACACTACAGAAATACAGGCTTGTATGAAGACACTCCACATTATCATAAACCATATTGTTCATAATTGTCTGAAATTTTCGCACGTTTAAAAATTGAAAACAACCTCATGTTGTGTCAATTACATTTACACACCGACTCTAAAACATTTGTCCATCATGTGAGCCAATCTGCTGGGTCATTTGGTGGAGCAGCAACTGTTCCACTAGAGTCTGAGCTGCTTGTATCTGATGCTGGCTGTGCATCTCAGGCTGTGCATCTCAGGCTGTGCTGGTAATGGCCTTCTACCTGATCGTGTATAATATGCAGGTTGATCTGACATTGTCTGCGAGGTAAGGGTTCACCACTTTTGGCCTTTTATAAAACCTGAGAAGGACGGTGGATCTGACTGCGGAACACATTTTCTGATATGCAACACGCTCTTGGCAGATGTTAAAGACGCACTTGTCCTCTTCAAGATCTGTTCCCAGGTAGGGTATGGCTTCATGAGGAAGGTCTCATCTTCCATGATAACATAATTGATTCCCCAATTCAGGTGCAGACAGAAGCTCCATTGGGTGTGGAACATCAGTGTTCTACGCTCAGGGTCTGTCCCATCACAGAATCTGCAAATATGCCTCTGTCGCTATTCCCACCATAGCTCCCCTGATCTATGGCAAGAAAACAATCTGCAGTGACTGAAGCAAGGAGGACAGTAGAAAGGGGGCCTCAATTCTGACAGGTCCAACTGTTGATCAACTAAAACCTGATTAAAATATATGCTGGTTTCACATACAACACGATGTAAGTGGCATAAGACTAAATAAAATTCAAAAATGCTGACAAAATTACCACTAATGCGGCATTCAGACCAAACGCGAATTGAATCCACGCAACGATTTCCTCGTGGGGGTTTTATCACTGGACATCGCTGGACTGTTCACACACAACGCGAATAATGTAAATGAACACAACTCGCCATTACTACAGCTGTATGAACCCAAAGTACATTTTACTGTGATTAAACGCAATAAACGGATCAAACTGATGCTGCAATAAGATGCAGTTTTGTTAAACACATGAATTCATGCTTTGTCAGATCTGTCAGCAAGACAGCAGGACAACTTCTAAAATGTTTGTTTTCTGAATGGAGTTTGGATCGATCAGGGCAATGCTATACTGACTTGGTCACAGTAAAGTACAGCGATAGCTGGAATAAAGTTACAGACACATTTTTTGAACTCACCAGGTAATTCAACCTTCTCACTTTCTTTTCTCTCAGCAATGTCCAGATTTGTCCGGTTCTTATATAAATATGAAGTAGTGCCAAACGTCGCTAACACCAGAACTTAATGTGCACGGAATCTAGCTGCTGAGACACTCGAGTGACGATAAATCAACATCGTAATCCCAAAGACTAAAGTAAAAAGCTAAGCAAACGGCACAGTTGTCAGAGCAGAACCCAGTCTGACCACAGGTGTTGATTTGTCCAAAAACTGCTCCTCTAGCCCAAGTTTAGCAGCTCTCAGCCAGCCTGCAGATTTTCAATCTCCTGCTCTGCTTGGCCCTCTCCACACAACGCTCTGAAGCTGTCGGTGCGGACAATCTCAATGTTGATAGGCTATCGCAGCACAGTATCATGCAAATTTCTAGCTTGAGTTGAAAATATTCAACTCGCGTGAATTCCTTCGAGCCGCCTGACATGATATCGCGGCTCTAAGTGTATTTTATTGACTTGGTATGTAAACTCACCGCCCCGAACGCTCGCTTCGCTTTTGGTCTGAAAGCACGATTACACATGCACACACACACACACACACACACAAACACACACACACTAGCTATGCAATGACACAGGCTGTCAAGGAAATACAACATAGACACATACTGTATATACAGTATCTCACAAAAGCAAGCACACCCCTCACATTTGTAAATATTTGATTATATCTTTTCATGTGACAACACTGAAGAAATGACACTTGGCTACAATGCAAAGTAGTGAGTGTACAGCTCACGACAGGCCGTGGTATACGCTTATTATATCACAGTGAATGGGTTGCCAGCAACGCCTCTTAACTTAGTAATTCTCCGACAACACCGGAGTTCCCACCGGCTGTAACCAGGGACAGACTGGGCCTCTTTGGACTTGTGAGTTTAGTTTGAAACACGGTTTCACAGATATTTCCTGAGCTGACTGGTGGCTGTGTGTGTGACGCAGGCGGCGATCGCCCCGATACGCTTACCTTACTACACGCGTCTTTCTGTTGTGCATTTTTCCTGTCCGTCAATCCGCGGATAGCCCGACAAATTCACCCACCACCCACCGCGGGGGCTGCTGCTACTTTCATTTCCTGTGTGACACTAAAGTTTATGTAGTGACAGTTTCTGTCAAGCTTAAGGCCGTTGTACAACAAGAAGGCAAGGTACAGCGTTACGTGCAGAAGAAGAATCAACTTCGAAGCGTCAACTTCATCTGCGGACTGCTTTGGCTGTGACCAGAGTATAATCGCAGCCTTTGCGATTAGAAAATCTTGTTGTATTACATTGCTATAATATCGCAAATTCAATTAATCGTTCAGCCCTAGTGGGGGGTCAGCCTTTCAGTGCACAAACCGTACATCGCACACTGCATCAAATTGGTCTGCATGGCTGTCGTCCCATAAGGAGAACAGTTTGCTGAAGACAAACAGACTAAAGACATTTTACTAGAACCATATCCTGTGGTCTGATGAAACCAAGATAAACTTTTTTGGTTCAGAAAAGTGTGTGGCGGCAACCAGGTGGGGAGTACAAAAAGAAGTGCGTCTTGCCTACAGTCAAGCATGGTGGTGGGAGCATCCTCAAACGGAAAGTGGAGGAGCGCAAGGTCTCTAACATCCACCAGCTCTGTGATGTTGTCATGGAGAACACTGTTATACAAGCTGTACACTCACTACTTTATATTGTAGCAAAGTGACATTTCTTCAGTGTTGTCACATGAAAAGAGATAATCAAATATTTACAAAGATCTCACTTTTGTGAGATACTGTAAAAGTATTTAGAAGGCTCCTGAACTTGCTCAATAGGGTTCCTTCACACTCTCACCCGCTGGTGAGTGTGACAGTCATAAGTATTTTAACAGTCTTAAAGTCTTAAAAGCTTTAAAGTTAGGTACCTTAAGCTGGGACAGGAGAGTAGAGTAGCCTGGAGAGTTACAGGAAAGTTAGCTTTTTAGGACCAACAGGACAAGCAATTCTTAACTACATCCGAAAAGAGGTCAAGAGGTAGTTAACACGGTACATCCACACGCACTCCAGGGATCAGCTCATTTTTCAGTAGTCTTGTTGCTTAGGAAAGTTTGAAACCAAACTGCTGTTTCTCTTCTGCACTCTATCACTGTCACTCCTCTCCTCCTCCATACAGCAAATGTTTGCTTCCCTTCCCCCCAGCGCACAGGTGTGTCTCATTTATCTCCCTTCCTTCCTGTCAAAACCAAAATCGGCTACTCTGTAGTTTTTTTCTTCCCTTTTCTGCTACACTCTTCCCTCATTGACAAGACCATATTTAGCGGTGGTTCTGACTTGGCAATCTACCTCAAAATATCAGCCTACAAAGCACAAGAAGTCTTCCTCCTCTGAGTTTTCCTGTAGAACTCGTTTTTTTTCTGTACTCAGCACTAGGGTAGAAAGGTTTAAGGTTGCAGACATGCACAGTTCTTATGTCCTGACCTGTAACCTTCAAGACAACTATGCAGTGGGGTCCGTTTCAGTTTTTGGCCACTAACTTCAATTTTTTTAACTTATACTTTGCTCTTGATTGACTTTGTTACATATGCAAATGATTCTCAGCATGTGGCTGGTGGTGTGTTGGTAGGACCTGTCAGAACAACACCAGAAGACCCTGGCCATGTTGAGGAAGCAGCAGACAATGATCCTTGATGAGGAGCTCATCCTGTGGAAGAGGAGGCAGCAGCTGGCTGGCAACGGGGGTCCTAATGAGGGGGGACTGGATGTTCTCCAGTCCTGGTATATACTGGACATGCTTAGTAATTATTTTAGCTGGCATGATATATAACAGGGTTGAGATTTTCTTAAATAGTTAGACCTACCTCAAACAGGACCTTTTGCGAGATAAAAGAAAGTTTGTAAAATATTTAATTTGGTAAAGGTTTTCTCTTTGATAAAACATTATAATTCATGTAAATCTATAAAATACGTAAACACAAAGAAAGGATTTACATGCATACATACAGTACCTGTATGCATAATAAACTCGCATAGAGGAACCCATCCTCATGTTCTTCCTTTTCTCGGCCTTTATTTCCACATTGTGGTGGTATCTCAACTTCCTCTCCCTGTCCACCAGGTGTGAAAAGCTGGCTGATCTGATCTGGCAGAACCGGCAGCAAATCCGGCGCTGTGAACATCTAACCCAGCAGCTTCCTCTGCCGGGCCCCATGGAAGAGCTGCTAAGCAAACTCAATGCTGACATCACTGATATCATCTCCGCCCTGGTTACCAGGTGAGAACTATGTTTGGGATCAAAGGTGGGGTATGTGATTCTATAGAAATCCAACATCATGATACAGAGCAATCAACAACACACAACGATACTCACAACTCTCCTGCTACTATAGCTAACACCACAACAACAGCATGTCTTGCTGAACTAGAACGTTGCCTGAAGATCTGTGGGTAAGTCATTTAAAGGGGCTGTATGTAGTTTTTCTACCAAAATGAATCCTTTTTTTATTGCCTGTGTGTGAAGGGGTTGTAATCTGACATTAAAATGATCCACCTGCCGGGTTTGGCCATTAACTCTGAAGGCAAATATTCCTATTCTTATTCGAAGGCTCCAGGTCGGATTTTTCCGCAAAATCCAGTGACTGACAGGTGCATGTGCGCTAGTGAGCCTCTCGCTGTGTCCAGAGCCCTGACTTTGCACTCAGCAGCGACGACACTGTAACTTACAACATGGAGCCTGCTAACACTAAGAAAGTCCTGCTCCCAGCACAACACAGACTCCAAAATCAACTCAACATGAGGATAAAATGCATGCAAATAGTTTTATCTGCTGAAGCTCGTCAGGCCAAATGTGAATCGGATCGACTGGGGGGAATATGGAGACATTTCTATTTTCCTAGCAAAAGTTATACTGGGATACAAATAATTTCAGACTGTATTTTTAACCTGCCATAAAATGTCTCCCCCCTTTATAATGCACAGATGATAGCCTACCGTCAAGAATTTTATTTTGTGTATACTTCACATCATGACTAATAACAGTGGGGAATGTGGTGACGTTTCTATTTTCCTAGCAAAAGTTATAGTGGGATACAAATAATTTTAGAGTATAATTTTAGATGTTGTCTACAATGCTGCATTCAGTTTTAATGTACATTTAAAGTCAAGCAGATGTAAAGGGTGACAGTCTGGGTGAATCTAGCGTCTAAACAGTAACATGGATGACATGATCGACTACGTCGTCAATTATAACATCACCGGACAACCGCGAAATAAATGTTTCCTTTACGAGTGAAACTAAATGCCCTTCTTGCGTAGACATTCTCAATTGAGTGCAATGAATAATACAAAGTTCGATAACGTAAGCCTATACAAACGTTTATAAGTGCTACCGTGCTGTACACAAACCTCGCTAATAAAACAATACTAAAACGATAGATTAAACAACCCACATGATATATTTTTCATTCACTTTGATGAAGTCGAAGGTCCGCCCTCACCACTGAATGCACGCACGCTCCCGCGGCAGGGGAAACACTTTCTGTCGGGGATAACTACATTGGCACGACACCGGTGTTGATCCGCCTCTGAGACGGGAATGTTGAAGTAACAGAGCCTGAACATGTCTGAGTGAAAAGCCACAGCCTGCATGCTGCTGTTCCTGCGTTTATTGCAGGATTTCTGTATGAAAGCGGTTGTGTTTCGGATTCTGCTCGCTCATGAGTTCAAGCGAGCACGCGTACGAGCACACACCTGGTTGCAATCTTAAAACGGCACCGCTAGTGGTCGCTGAAAAATACATAAAGCCCCTTTAACGTTACTGACATCACAAATCATGGCTGGAAGGACTGAGATAGGATTGTGTGGCGGGGTGCGGATTGTGAGGAGATATTCACTGAATTTGACTAAAAGACATGCTGGATTTGAATTGCTGACCCCACCTTTAAAATGGTTTAAAGGGGCATGAAATTGTGAAGTAAAATAATTTTTATCAGATTTTACAAAAGTTCATTCTTAAAAAAAGAACAAATTCACAGGTCATAGAAACACTGACCAGTGGTAGTTGAAATGAACAGATTCATCTGTGGGTTCTAGTGGTCCCAAAAACTATGATTACCTCTTTAGTGTTGTAGTGATCTGGTTCCCACTTTTTAAAAAGCCAGAGTACTGAAAAGGAGACTTAGTCCGATTGCTTCAGGAGAAGCAATGCCAATTATGTCTTGATTGTGCAACATTGACTAGGTCTACTCTTGTAGTAAGTCCAGTCTACATGTGCTTTGGATGAGGTCTTATGCAACATGACCCCTGGGGTATCTTATGGGGGGTTGCTGTGGGGGTATGGGTTGCCAGGGCTGCTACCATGAGCCACACCATGTACACGTGAAATGATAACTATGTTATCAGTAGCAACCTATTCTCACTCCCAACTCCTTACATATGGACGCGTGGTCAAGACCCTTTGGCGTCAGTTTGTAACACACTAAGGATCCCCATCCCCATAGGGGAACACATTAGGTAAAGCCCTGCAGCATCAGTTTTGGTTGTTAAAGGTAGGTATACTATATAAAACAGAAAAGACAGAGTAAGGAGGGCGTTGTGTTCGTTTCCTGTGTGTCGACATGTAGGTTATGTAAATTGTGTAACACAAGCAACATTACTTCACTCATGTGTTAACTAATGTATGTAGTTATTGTAACCCAAACCATGATCTTTTCCTAACCCTAACCAAATACTTTTGTTGTCTAACCTAGCCAAATCGCAACATTTCACAACCTTTACATTTTATTTTGAAAGTTTAACGGGATGTTGCATATTTCTTGTTTCTAACTTGACCAGCAGTACATACTTTATTGCGGAGCCCTAAACATTGAACAAAGTGCCTCTCATATGGTGGTATCTGTTCACCTATTGATTTTTTTATGGACACCGTAACCAAGATGATGTGTCTGATATGGTGACCCCGTCATATATCTCATCATATATCTTATTCATATAGGTGGTCTATCCCTTACTCCTCAAGTACCTTGCATCCATAGATGTTGACGATTTTCACCCTTTTCATTTAGGAGACACACATATTATGTATGTCTTATGGATTATACCCATACCCATTCAGTTCAACTGCCAGTGCAGGTCTATCCCGCATCATTGTTTATCCTAGTGCAGACATTATTTTTAGTTTTACAGAGCTTTTGCCAAACCTGGAAGATGTCCACCACAGTCGACCACAACCTCACTTTCAGTATTCTTAACTATTTAATTTAGTAATTCTTCATCTTGTGTAAATATTTATCAAATAATGACCTGAATAGTTTTCACTTTCATCCCAAATTATTGTAAGTGACATTTACGTGTTCACAAATAATATACTGTGTCACTATGGTGTGTTGTTGTTGCTCTGATTCTACTGGCTGTTACACAGACGATATTACATTGCTCAGCCTCCATGGGAATGTTTATGGCTTGGGTGCTGGAAAGGAAACTCTAGCCAAGTGTTGAGCCTAGTGATGGCGAGATGAAGCTTCATGAAGCATTGAAGCTTTCCATCCAGTCAGCCGGCTCGCGAGGCTTCAAACGTCATCAAATACGTCACCAACACAAGCCTCGATACGCGCTTCACAAAAATCATCCTGGATTACTCGACACACGCTTCGAAGCCTCGATACGGGAGGACACATCACTAGTTGAGCCTAAGAATCAAGAGGAGAAGTACAGATTCTAGAGGCTATAGGTCTTTATCTATCTAGTCTACATGTTCGGACTTGAAGACAGCTAATTGTTGGTGTCTTCTGGAGTTTGCTGTGAGAGTATAGAGTGCAGGGGCCAATACTAAAAGCCGTTTTTCTCCTTGTATAACTGCAGAGCGAGCTCACAGTGTCTGTGTACATGTCAGAAAGTTGTTTTCTGTGGGTGTGGGATGTCATCAGCATTGTGCCATCTCCCTGGTCATGTTGTTGGCTTTTATGGACAGAGTCTCTTCCATACACTTAGCCAATGTCCAGACATCAATGTCACTGCCTTTGGTTAACATTCAGGAAAACATTGACCAGCCCACCAATCATTTCATTGTCCCCTTTTCTTTTCAGCACGTTCATCATTGAAAAGCAGCCGCCCCAGGTGCTAAAGACCCAGACCAAGTTTGCAGCCACAGTGCGCCTTCTGGTTGGTGGGAAGCTCAACGTCCACATGAACCCACCTCAGGTGAAGGCTGTCATTGTTAGTGAGCAGCAGGCCAAAGCTCTGCTGAAGAATGAGAGCACACACAGGTGAGGGGCGGTTACCAGCATGCAGACTTGTGATTATCAGAAATGCTTTGGTAAAAATCATTATGGAACTTTGGCTGATACAATGCTAACATAATGGGGGATTATAGCAGGTACCTATAGGATTTTAAAAGGCAATTAATTGGTTATTTGGCAGTTACTAACAAAAATTGTGGTTTAGTTATTGTGTGAGACAGTTTAAATGTGTAATCCTTGTTTGTTGAAGATGTCTTCTGCCATGGTCACTGAGAATGTGTTTATCCTTTCTAACTGCTTTATTTTGCACTGCTAGTGAAAGCAGTGGGGAAATCCTCAACAACAACTGTGTGATGGAGTATCATCAGGCCACTGGCACCCTTAGTGCACACTTTAGAAACATGGTAAGTCCTATTGGTTATCTTTTTAGGAGTGTAAACTTGATACACGAAACTGGCCCTATCAAAATCCTATTTAATACTAATCTCGTCAGAAATCACTGGGCCAATCGTCCCAAAACATAGTCAGGATCATCTACAAACTTCACTGATCTTAACTTGTTAAAGAAATTTCAATAGCATAGAGAATGCAATTAAAATAATAACTTTAACAGAATGAGAGAATGAAGAATAAAGCTGGTGTTATTGCATGTTGTCATAATCAAAATATTTTTATTATCAACAAATTCTATGAAACCAATAAAAATGTATCCTTCTAACAAGTATTGTGTGAGTATCTAAAGCCTGATATAGCTTATTCCTCTGTTTGTCAAACAAGCAAGTCTGTGTCAAATCAAACATCATCAGAGACGCCTGCCTGAAACATCTACACTCCAGATATTAAAGATGAATTTGCTCATTTGTTTCATTAAGGAATGTGTGTCTAATCTTTCCTCACTTCTTCATGCCTTTGCTGTGTGTGTGTGTGTGTGTGTGTGTGTGTGTGTGTGTGTGTGTGTGTCACTGAAGTCGCTCAAGCGGATCAAGCGATCGGACCGCCGAGGTGCAGAGTCAGTGACGGAGGAGAAGTTCACAGTTCTGTTTGAATCGCAGTTCAGCGTTGGGGGCAACGAGCTGGTCTTCCATGTCAAAGTAATGTGATTGGACATTTGACCTTTTATACTTTAGTATCAGCTTTACTCCTGGGCCATCTGCTACCGATTTGATCTACATTCTCCTGATCTCCTTTAGAAGAATACAGTTTCATGTCTTTGTCTTAGACTTAAACTGAATATTTTCTAGCATTAAACATTCTTTAATAATTATTTAAGTTTTATGAATCCAGAAGATGCTTCCTCTTTAACTTGTTACTGTCACTCTTATTGTGTCTGTAACCCGCAGACCTTATCGCTGCCTGTGGTAGTGATCGTCCATGGCAGTCAGGACAACAACGCCACAGCAACAGTCCTGTGGGACAACGCCTTAGCTGAGCCAGTGAGTTGGCTGTTTACCACAATGACCTTTTTATACTCCACCATGTCGGGTGGCGACTATCTCAAGTGATACTTCAGTAAAACCTCACAATGTCAGCTTGTAGATAGCATTATATGCTAAAGAATAGGTCTTGCCATAATTAGCATTTTCGTATTGACAAATCCCATGTGCGGAGCCAAATAAACAATCTATGTATCCTACTAACAAGTATTACCAGGTCTCTGTTGAGCATGATACACATGTCTCAATGATATTACCTGTCTAAATAAAGGCCTAATACATTTATGTATTTATCTTCCTCTGTCATAAAGCTCCTTGTTCATAATCCAAAAACTATTAACAACACATCAGTGAGCCTTATTGCACTGGGTGAAATGATAGTTCACCAAATGCCACACACACCGTCCTGCTGCCCCGAATACTCGTCAGAGCACCACATTTGGATTAATCTGTTATAGAAAATGGTCCCACAACAATTGCACTATTTCCTCATTTTGACTAATGTTTGTTAAAAACTACAGTAAGCAGCTGTTTAAGGAAATTACTAAGATTAAAAAAAGAAGAAAATAGAATCTATAAACTCAGTGGTCACTTTGTTAGGGACACCTGTTCAATTACTTATTAACACAAATAGCTAATCAGCCAATCACATGGCAGCAACTGAACATGGTCAAGACAACTTACTGTTCAAACCGAGCATCAGAACGGGGAAGAAAGGAGATTTCAGTGACTTTGAATGTGGCATTGTTGGTGGCAGACGGGCTGCTCTGAGTATTTTAGAAACTTCTGATCTACTGGGATTTTCATGCATAATCATCTCTAGGGTTTACAGAGAATGGTCCAAAAAAAGAGAGAATATCCAGTGAGCGGACAAAAATGCTGATGTCAGTGGAGAATGGACAGACTGGTTTGAGATGACAGAAAGGCAACAGCAACTCAAATAACCACTCATTACAACCAAGGTATGCAGAACATCATCTGTGAAGGCACAACATGTCGAATCTTTAAGCAGATGGGCCTCAGCAGCGGATGACCACACCTGGTGCCACTCCTGTCAGCTAAGAACAGGAAACTGAGGCTACAGTTCACACAGGCTCACCAAAACTGGACAATAGAAGATTGGAAAAAATGTTGCCTGGTCTGTTGAGTCTCGATTTCAGCTCAGACATTCAGATGGTAGGGTCAGAATTAGGCGTTAACAACATGAAAGCGTGGATCCATCCTGCCTTGTATCAACAGTTCAAGCTGGTGGTGGGGCTTTAATGAAATGAGATTTTCCTTTGTAAACACGACAGCCTATCTGAGAATTTTTGCTGACCAGATCCATCCCTCTGACCACAGAGTACCATCTTCTGATGGCTACTTCCAGCAGGATAATGTTCCATGTCACAAAGCTCAAATCATCTCAAACTGGTTCCTTGAAAATGCCAGTGAGTTCACTGTACTCCAGTGGCCTCTACAGTCACCAGATCTCAATCCAACAGAGCACCTTTGGGATGTGGTGGAACGGGAGATTCTCATCATGGATGTGCAGCTGACAAATCTGCAGCAACTGTGTGATGCTGTCATGTCAATATGGACCAAAGTTCTGAGGAGTGTTTCCAACACAATGTTGAAAGTATGCCACAAAGAATTAAGGCAGTTCTGAAGGCAAAAGGGGGTCAAACCCGGTACTAACAAGGTGTACGTAATAAAGTGACCAGTGAGAGTATAGTTTGAGTTGTTTTTAAAGACTTGGAGCTGAGAGCCACAGACAGAGTAGGAAGAAATCTTTTGAGAATAGTGTTGCAACAAATGATCATTTTTATGGCAACTAATTTTTCAATTAAGTGTTTTGTTTGTACCATAAGAAATGGGTTTTTTTTTAAAAGTCATCATTTTCCAAATCCCAAGGTGACATCTTCAGATGCCTTGTTTTGTTCAACCAACAGTTCGTAACTACAAAGATATTCAGTTTATCGTCATGAGTGACAAAGAAAAGCATCAAATTTAAACTTTAAAGAAGCTGCAGTCAGCAAATGTTTGGCATTTTTCCCTCAAATGGCAACTAAAACTATTATTCGATGATTATTGCAGGTAAAATTGAGATAGTACCTAACACTTTGGATTTGTTGGCAATAAGAAACATAAAATCAGACAGATAATTTAAAGTCTGTTTTAAGTGTGATGCCATGTCTGCTCTTTGACTTATGTCTGGATTTATTATATTGAACTGAACATATTTCATTACGCTGATACTACTCTGTTTTTTGTAAAATCTTAATCTGTTGTTTTGTATTGGCAGGTAGTGTCCCCCTTTGTGTGCTATTCGGTCATTTCCCCATATTTTGTCAAAATAAGTGCTGGTAAGAGACAACTGAACAAAAATGCTTTTTTCCCTTTATTTTTCACCCATCCTCATCTCTCCAGGGCAGGGTGCCGTTCATTGTGCCAGACAAGGTGCTGTGGTCCCAGTTGTGCGAGGCCCTCAATATGAAGTACAAGGCTGAGATGCACAGTGGCCGTGGCCTGTCAGAGGATAACCTGGTCTTCCTGGCACAGAAGGCTTTTACGAGCAGCAGCAACAACCCAGAGGACTACCGCAACATGACCATATCCTGGGCCCAGTTCAACCGGGTGAGACCAGCTTGTTTCCACAGCTCACAGCTTACTGTAAAACTCAGCTTTCACTAGAGACCCTAAACATCATGACGCAGTACGTTTAAATTGTACAGGAGAGCTTACCTGGACGCAACTTCACCTTCTGGCAGTGGTTTGACGGAGTTGTGGAGCTCATGAAGAAACATCTCAAGCCTCACTGGAATGATGGGTAACGGCTCATGCTGACGACTTTCTTGCAAGATTATTTTTAGATTTTACTGCCCCTTTCAGCAGAAGAGCTTATAGTTGGTGTTTCTCAGGTTTAAAAATAGAGTTCTGAGTCTTATTAAAGAAATCAACTAGTTTATATGCTTTTATTTATCTCATGTTTTTGAAAAATAGGTTAAACTATAACATTACAAATAAAAAAGCACAACTTAATCTCTGCCTTCAGAGACAGGGAGGGTGCACTGGAGTGTTTGTGTGAATGTGTGTTTGTGTGTATAGGGCCATCCTGGGCTTTGTCAACAAGCAGCAGGCACAGGACATGCTGCTGTCCAAACCCAACGGCACCTTCCTGCTGAGATTCAGCGACTCTGAGATCGGAGGCATCACCATTGCATGGGTGGCCGAGAACCCCAACAAACCAGGTAGACTGCTGTGCTTTTAAGGCCCCCTTATGAAACAATATACATACAGAAGTTTTTCCTCTGCTGAAGCGACTGTGGTTCAGGAGGTAGAGCGGGTTGCCCGTCAGTCGGAAGGTCGGCGGTTCAATCCCCGGCTCCTCCAGGCTACATGCCGAAGTGTCCTTGGGCAAGATACTAAACCCTGAATCCACCAGGGGCGATTCACCAGGGGCACACATTCATACCAGTGTATGAATGTGTGTGAATGTTAGTTTCTGTTTGAGCACTTGTGTGAATGGTGAATGCAGATGTAGTGTAAAAGTGTTGTGAGTGGTCAAAAAGACTAGAAAGTTGCTATACAAATACGGAGTGTTTACAAATGCAGCGTTGATCTTATTCAGTATTGTCTCCTGTCAGTATCAGCCCCTCATTCTAATTGTGTCCTGATATGTTCATACATGCATACGCCCAAGGTAGAATCTAAGTCCTCTTTATCTCTTTATCTCTGTAACAGGATCATATTATGTGCCTTGGTAAATACAGTGATTGTAAGTCTTTGTTGTTTCTGTCTTTGGCTAGGAGAGAGGCTGGTCTGGAATCTGCTGCCTTATACAACCAAGGACTTCTCCATTCGCTCCCTGGCTGACCGCATCAGCGACCTGAACCACCTTCTTTTTCTCTACCCTGACCGGCCCAAAGATGAGGTCTTCGCCAAATACTACACCCCTCCACTCTGTATGTATCAGCAATGCTTATATGTATTTACATAACCACATCACTGCAGTGAGCTAAATACAAGCATCTGCAAATGAAATGCTGTTCCTCAATGAAATGAAGAAAACTTTCTTAACATTAACTTATTTTACATAACCCTGTGGTGTCATAGCAGATGCTGAAATAAGTTTAGTAAAATGGATGCTACTGTAAAAGTGAAACATGTTTTAAGGCAGTATGTTTCTCTTTCAGCCAAAGCAGTGGATGGATATGTAAAACCACAGATCAAACAAGTTGTGCCGGAGTAAGTTTTTCTTCTTCTCTTTTCTAAAACAGCCAAAGGAAGCCTAAATGAGGGCAACACTGAATAAAGTGCAACATTTAAAGGGGCGATATATAGTTTTTCAATGAAAACACTTACTAATAAAGCAGATTTTCCAACTCCAACATAAATTACACGTAAGGATACAAAACAACCATAAATGTTTGTGCTCAAGCCCTTCAGGCCAAACAAGAATCAGGTAATGTCCGAGAAAACAGTGAACATCACAAAGGCTGGAGAAGCATTAAGAGTCACGTTAGCTCGATGGCTAACGCTGACCAGTTGCTTACGTTATCCGGTGCAATATGTAACGTTGTGGCTTTCCACATTACTTCACCAACTAACACGACCCATATTATCCTGTATACCATCGGTAAAAAGCAAATGTGGAGCGATGTGTTAATACTGGCCTTTATGCATGACAGGGGCAGCAAGCTACTTTAGCACGGATCTTCCACTGTTTGCTTCATAACATTAAATTTATTTAATGATTTATTGTCGTTTTACAGATTCAAGTACACAGCTTCTCCACCGTCGCTGTAACTTCTGTGACCCACATAATATGCAATAATATATGTTAAAAAATGTCTGTGCAGGACAACAACACAGCAGAAGAAACATCCACTACAGTAATGTTACTGACTGCGGTCTAACTGTTATGAAGTGTGGCAACAGTTTAAATATAATATTCAATGTAGCTCACTAACCGTTTCATTATCATCCAGTGCATTTAGCTGTTCACATTGCTGAGCCTCCGATGAAAGATACTCAAATAGTAATGTTAGTTACTGAAAAGCAGACAGGTGAGCAAATATATCACGTTGTTTGAATGCAGTAAATGTAACATTATCATGTAACAAGCATTGATCAGTTCAACATCACTCTGATAAAGATATTACTGTAACATTGCAGTGGGAGTTTACCTGAGTTTCCAGTTACGAGCAGACGCCTTGTTGCAATCTTAAAACTGCACTGCACAACGTTGAGCTACTGAAAACTAGTTATTACCCCTTTTATTTCTTTTTTTTTACCAGTATCTGCTTCAAAATATATAAAGAGGTAGACAATTTGGTTCTCTGAGAATACCATATATAGATATATCTCTCTGTTACTGTCTCTGGTAGATTCACCACCCCGAACCCTGAACCCAGTGGTGGAACTCCCACGTTCATGGACCAGACAGCTTCTCCCTCTGTGACCCACCCCAACAACTTTGGTGTCTACCCTTCTATGTAAGTTCACTCCTTTGCTTTACTTCTTTTATTTGACTTAATCTATTAATCTATTTAATCTATTACTGTTTACTAAATAGGGTAAAGTTATGTAGCCTATAATTTTAATTTAAATAGGCTGTGGTTTTGTAGCGCACAGAAGCCGCGGGTACTATCCATAGAGTGTCTGCTGATTACCCGCAGAACTCTGTCTCCAGTCTCATCACCGGAGCAACGAGTGTCCCGCGAGGCCAAGCGACTACGTTGTGATTTTAAGAACGTTCCTTAGACCGACATCTTCCCCAATACTAATCAGCATGCAGTGTGTAGCTATCTACGTCGCTATGCCAGTTGATCGCTAGTCTTGCGTTTGTTTATCTACTTCTCCCACAAGCCGCATCCAGCATAGTCTGCCGAAGCCTCCCTCTGCTGCTTGTTTGGGTGGGTGATTTGAGGGCTGATCAACATCCCACCCCTCCTGTGACCCGTGGTTTGACTGGATGTGTACTCAGAGCCAGTGAGCAACGGACTTTCAAAATATTAATAATAAAAACTGAGTTAACGTTAATTAGTCAATGCGTTCACGCAATAAGAACGTGTTAACGTGCCCAGCCCTAGTAAATAAATAAAAGTAGCATGATGAACATGGGGCGGGGTGGTGATGTCGCACACACGCCTTTGGTGTGAGAGAACTGGGTTCAACTCCCCACACTGACACACCAGGTGTCCCTGAGCAAGACACTTAATCCCTAGTTGCTCCAGAGGCGACCTCTGATATAGCAATTGTACGTCGCTTTGGATAAAAGCGTCAGCTAAATGAATAAATGTTTTTTAAAATGTTTAAAATGAACATATCCAAATGTAGCAGTGTAAAAGTAATGATTTTGCTCTTAAAATCTACTCAAGCAAGAGTAAAAGTATGACACATTAAAACTATTCTGACAAGTACAATTTACTTTACTTTAATACAACAGAATAAATGTAACTCATTACTACCTACTGATTTTAAATATGAGCCCATGTATGAATAATTTAGTAACTCAGTGTGTGGGGTCTAGGCTGCTAGCATACATACAGGATGTAGATGGAGCTATGAGAGATGAACTACAAATTAGCCGGTCCAAAACATGGCATGTCTCTGATAAATGTTTGGACAGATTGCTCTTGTTTCCAAGAGGGAAAAGGGGGGGGGGGATTTGGGACAGTGTGTGGGTGCGTGCGTGCTGTAGCATATGCATGCAGGCACTGTGAGAGATCTCTCTTCTGGATTGGGAATAGCAAAAATGCATCATAGACAATTGTCTTAATCTTATTACAAATTAGACACGGTTTGTAAGCAAGACGTTTATGTAGCAATAATAAATAGGAAATTATTTTCTAAATTTCTCCAGTTCTGAATGCAGAGCCGAAACATTGGAACTTATCAATACTACAGTCTTTTATAATTTTTGTACAGGATTTTGATACCCATCCCAAATATACTGGTACTCGCATTCATACGGTTAAATACAAAGAGTGTAAGACAAGACATGGTGGAGATCTGATGATCTGCATATTTGATCTGGCATAGGCTTTTTAGGGCACATGTCCTTTCTGACGCAACTCTTTTTATCCGTGCTTGGGAACAGCAATTAGAAATGCACTGTCTTGTGCATACCCAGAGGCTGGGAAGCAACCTGGAGTTCACTATCTATCTATCTAAAGCACCAGTTATCAGGGGCTCGTGTGCTTCAGACAGTCTTGATCCCAGTGGACAACTTTGGCTCGAGTCGTTCTCTCCGTAGTTTTCGCTCTCTGCAGGCCACATGATGGTGAGGTTTTCTTTACCCTTGTAATAATGACTTAGTTCTAAAGTTTGTTGTGTGGTATTGGTCGGGCACAGGTGCTGCAGCAGACCAGAGCAGCTTCTCTAAGTTGGAAACGGCAGCTTAAGAGCGTTAACCGGGTTTCTTCCTTTGAGTGTTTGGTGGAGAACACCTGCGTTGATCTACATGCCGTCCACCCTGAGTCATGGTTCTGTTCGAGGTTTCTACCTGTTAAAAGGGAGGTTTTCCTTGCCACTGTGGCCAAGTGCTTGCTCATGGTGGGGATTGTTGGGTCTCTGTATATAATATAAAGCATAGGCTACAGTCGACCTGATCTATATGTATACTATGTGTCTGTGTGTGTGTATATGGCGATATGGCCAAAATGTTATGATATAAACATTTCGTACAATTTGATATTGATAATTATCACAACAAATGTCAACTTGCTATTTCTTTCAAGCTTAAAGGTTGATTTTTGAGTGAAAATTGAAGAAACCAGATTGTTGATTGTGTGGTAAAACTATTCTTTATGGTCAGAATGGGACAAACACTCGATGCCAAACACTGAATCACTTCACAAATCTGAGGTAGAACATTTGAAACAATTATGATAAAATAGTGTTCAGTTCTTTGTTTTTTCAGTTCATTTTCCTCATCAAAATAAATAGCTTAAAAAATTAAGTGCTAATTTTTTCATGATTCAAATGACATTTATTGATGATATATTGAACATTTTTATATTGTTATTGAGGGGAAGTGTTGGAAGTAAAGTGCCACTGTGGGAAGCTTTGCAAGAACGCCAGGGGACTTAAAATACTTCTATCCAAGACCCAATGTGGAGAAGGGAAGAAGTAGATGCAGCGCATAGTGGAGACACTAGGTGAGACGCAGGAGGACTCCAGTGGGGGAAGAGCCTCTTGCAAGCAGCACAATCCTGGGAGATGAGGGTGGATCTGGGAAGGAAATTAGTCTTCCCCCAGGTTGTGCAAACATCGCTGAGGCCAGACGCGGTCCTGTGGTCTGAGGAGGCAAAGAAGATAATCTTGATTGAACTGACAGTCCCGTGGGAGGACAGGTGTGAGGAGGCCTATGAGCGGAAAGCCACCAAGTATCAGGACCTCGTTGAGCAATGTAGGGCCAAAGGGTGGCAGACCTGGCTATTCCAGGTTGAGGTCGGGTGTAGAGGTTTCCCGGCGCAGTTTGTGTGGAAGACACTCACAGCTCTGGGTTTAGCAGGAAGGGAGAGGAAGGCAGCTGTCCGTAGA
The DNA here is from genome assembly GCA_024633595.2 of Lepomis macrochirus. Taxonomy (NCBI): domain Eukaryota; kingdom Metazoa; phylum Chordata; class Actinopteri; order Centrarchiformes; family Centrarchidae; genus Lepomis; species Lepomis macrochirus. The sequence goes on from JALXJV020000023.1 coordinate 27,879,949, forward strand.
TTGGGTGAGGCAGCAGAAAGAGCGTCTTGCTGGCTCTGGAGTCAGAGGGAGGAGTTGAGCTGGGGGCCAGGAGGAGGTGGGCAGTGACTGGCCACCACTGCCGACCCACCACCTGGAGGGTGTTGTGGTTCAGGGTCGAAACACCCAGTGAAAGTTGGACGCCACCTGATGACGTCTTCTCCTGGCGGAAAGTTACAGTCATGCACTATAGTCAGTGACTGAGTTAGATAGCATCAGTAAAGATGTATCCAATAGAGACAGATTATATTGCGACAACTGTTTTATTTCCCGGCCCAATAAATAAATAAAATAAAACTATTAAATTGAAATTGTCTTTATGAAGAAGATTTTCCGAGTACGAGTCCTGCAAAGGGTCTTGAGCAAACAACGTTGGTGTAGATATGTATAAAGCCTCTATGAACAAGTTGAACGCTGAAAGGAAAATCCCTGTTATCCATTTCTGTAGACATGGAGATTATATTTGACTAATGTTGGTTTGAGGTAGTGTGGTCGAGTGGGTCTATCATAATTGTAGTTTTATTTGTTGTTTTCAATTGACTTTGCCCAATTTTGTATAATGTCCTAGCTGATATTGGTAAAGCACGTTATATAACATTTTTACAATGAACCTCCTTCATAAAAGTGTGACATCTGTCTCTACTCCCCCCAGGAGTGACACCATGTTGGATGCAGATGGAGACTTCGACTTGGACGACACAATGGATGTGGCCCGCCATGTGGAGGAGCTGCTGCGCAGGCCTATGGCAAACCAGTGGAGCAGCCAGCAGTCCTGAACCCGAACCTGCTGTGCACCTTCAGGTCTTCTCCTTCTTATCTAACAGAAACACCTTAACCTGTAATTTCTACTGGACTGCAGCAACAGAAAAACATTTGTCTTTGTCGATCACTCAGTCAGATCCACATTACAGTTGACTGTTCATCTTCAGTTTTAGCTGCCCATTGGAGTTTTGGAAGAGAACATGTCTGGTAATGAATAACCTTCCACGTGCACAAGTGCAGAGAAAGTAAACCTACCATCAAGAGTCAATGTTACTGGCATTTGACAGAGAGGCCGGTGTTATTGTCCTCTCCCACTTTCTCAGGGCTGTCTTACGGAGCTGATTTGGATCTATGGGATTTTTATACAAAACTGAGTCACTCAGTTAGTTTTTATGTGCTATATCATGTGTGTTTGCTGAGCTTTTAGCTGGCACGGGAGGCTTTCACATAAAAATTCAAAGTAAACAAGCTAGCTTCTCTTATTTTTTTAAAAGGGGGTTGTCCAGTTTACACAATTAACATTGGTTAATGTGACTTTATGAAAATAAGAATTTTTATTAGTTAATCTAGAAAAATGCTATATAAAAACAAGACTTACAGTAAGACTATGTAACCTTTGAGTGAACATCAGCCACTGTCACCATAAGTTTTTACAGGACGATGGCAAATTTTCTTTTTCTTCCATGAGTCAGTTGCTTTAAAGGCGTCCACATTAGGCGTCCTGACAGAGAGGGTGCAATGGGACAACAAGCAGCAGCAACAAATGTGTCTCCAAGTCAAGTACATTGGACATGTCAAGAAGTGCACAAACGTGCCAGCAAAGGGACGAAAGAACAAGATTACTAACAAGAAATGTAATGTATGTAAACAGTTTGCCAGTACCAGTCACCAAGTGATACTGATACCAGTAGAGTGCTTCATTCAATACCTTGCTTGAAATGCCACCTGTTGAAGTCATAGTGGTTGATAAACAAGTAAGGTGGTAAGGTGGGGTTTTTTTTAAATATTGGGAAGTTGTATCAGATAGCTCCTCAGAGGAAGGACAACAGCTTGGGAGTTTTTTTGTATTTGAATGATAGAGGAGTTAAATAGTTTAGTGACCACATGAGTTGTGGAAAACAAATTTAAGTTAATAACTTTAGATCAATAAACTGAATTGAAAGATCTCCGCGAGTGCTTTTTCCCTTAGAGGTGGGACGCAAACCTCGTCTAAAAAAGAGGACAGTAAGAAGTAGAAAGAGTAGTGTTAAATGATACTAAAAGATAAAACTATCAGAAAGCCAAGTGCATGGTAATAAACTTGCCTGAGACCACAGCCGAGGGTGAAAGGCTGTTAAAATCATGCATGGACTTACAAGCGGCTGCAGGTACATGTGGAGTGGCTGCTTACATGTTGCTGCAAGCAAAACCATACAAATAGTCATTTTTTTGCCGCGATCTGTTTTAAAAAGTATTGAATGAAGTGACTGGAGGACGTTCTGATACTACTTGATACTGGGCTTTTTGACTGTTTCAGTCGATACCTTTAAGGTATGGAGTAACGATACCCATCCCTAGTGATGCTGTACATTGTTTTAGTGGTATTTCTGAATTTTCCTCAGCAGTTAGAGAGTTGAACTTTGGGTGAACTGTAAAATCACAAAGCCAGTAAAACCAGTTTCTCTGATTAATATGCTGCGGAAGAGGATTAGGGCCACATGTGAAAATTTTTTTTAATTCTGACTTTAAAGTCAGAATTCTGAGATTAAAATCAGAATTCTGACTTTAATCTCAGAAATCAAAAAAAAAAAATCCCCACATGGCCCTAATCCTCTTCCGCAATATGCTGACACAGCAATCAGCTGTGTTTTAAACCCGCAGCAGATTGAGATTTAGCTGGATCTCTTCTAAACCACAGCTAATCTAGTCAGGTGCTGAGTGACACAGCAGCAGACAGCAGAGTATTTACTTTTGAGGTAAAACTACCAACATGTTTTCTGTATCATGCTAACACATAGTGTCCTGTAACAACATCACACTTGGAGATGACTGCTCATACTAGACCAGGTAACATTGGAGCAGCACAGCTCCTGATTGGGTTGAACTGAACAAGGGTGAGTTTATTACTTTGTAAGTGACTGATTTGTTTTATTTCTTCTCTCAAAGGTTACATACTCTGGGTTTAAGTACTGAAACTTATATTTTAAATCTAACTGCTGCTGTTTGGTGCTTTTTGTATAACTTTTTTTAATTGTTTCTATTACAGCCATTCTCTGAGTCTTTGCCTCACAGCAAAATGTTGAAATTGTTTTAGTTGCTATAATTTGGTCAATATCTGCTTGTTGATATTAACACTCTTTTTTTTTTTTTTTTTTTTTAATTTATCAGAGTTTTATATACAAATGTTGGTACAATATGATCATTTTACCTGATATTTGGTCATTATTGAAACTTTACATTGTGGCCTAATATCCATGAGAACCTGAAATGCATCCATGGGGTTTACCAGCCTAATCAAATTAGGCTTTAACATGAAGAGCAGTAAATAAAGTCATTATGACTTACCAATGTCAGGTCAGTTACATGTTACTGTGCCTGAATTTACCAAACACAGATGTTGTAGTCTGTGGTCAGTGAATGCCCCGTTAATGTTTGTTCAAAATTTTAGAGGTTTGTTCATTTAATTTTAAGCCTGGAAATATGGAAAGTAATCCCTGATGGTCACCTGTTAGTGTAACTGTTGACTCTGACTTGTTTACCCCAAGTACTTAAAAAGTGCTGGTTCATAAGTGTTTCACTTTCATTAAGTCTCAGAAAAAAACAGTTAAAATAAAGAAAACAGCCAAAATATCCTGACTTTAATGCCTAATACAGATCTAGCTCCAAAAACGCTGGATACTGCAACTCAGTTGCATGTTCCTCCCAGGCACAGCCATGTCTGTGAAATTCCACACTTTGTCTGTTAAATCGTAGTCTCCAAACCCAAACAGAGTTTACGGAAGTCACCTGAGATATTTTCTCAGAGGTGGCAAAGCTCCTCCAGAGTCACTTCATCCGGCTGGTGTCACAGGCTGCACAGAACCTGCAGGGCGGAAATGTTATACTGATACTGTATATACAGAGATAAAATATACTGATGTGGAAAAGTATGCACACAGATTGCTAAACCAAGAGAACAGATAAAGACATGTTGTGAAATTATAGTTAAAGGGATACACAGTCAAGATGTATGCCCTCCTTTGTGCTGCACATTATAGAGTGAGCATCAGCCAATCGGATCAGAGAATAAGAAATTGTGTAAATCCTGTATAATTTTTTTAATGCATTAATGTGTAAAAAGTACAGCTTATGGGATGTATTTAGATCAAGAACAATCAAGAGGACTTATACAGGGTTGTAAAGTATAATATTATTTGCAATAAGTATAATATTATAGTTGACTATTTTTCTGACATGCTGCTCTTCGTTTAGCTCACATGACAACTACGTACTACATTTCATTACTTAAAACACCTTTCGTAGATAATTATTAATTCCCTACCCTTTTTTTTACTAAACATTAACATTACTGAACATTAGGGTTTATCAGTCCATGTTTATTTGTCCGCTAACTCATTGTAACGGAATGTGCCCATTGATTTCCACACCAGTATTGTTTCTAGCAGACAAGCACCTGCAGCCCCCACGAGGCTGAGACGTCATCCCAGAACTCACTGCCATCAGAGTCATGTTTCTAAATGGAGTATGTCTTGTTTTGGAACCCAGTGGCAGTGTTTACAGGACTGCACTGTACCTCCTAAGATTCTTCATCAGCATATAGCAGAAGTGAATGTTGTGTTTTGCTCCTCTCCTGCACTGTATATACTGCCTGGCACTTAATTTCTGTCCAAACCCAACGTGAGCTGGACATTTAGCCTTTGCCAGTCTAAACTTGACTAAAACCTTAAAACTAAAAAACTATTAATTTTTTTAATAGAATATTTGAAAACAATCCTGTGCAGTCAAACCACAGACCCAGTGGATACACAGAAGTGCTAACCAGCTCAGCCAGAAATAAGAAGCTTAGGTGTGCATGTTGCTGTCAACTCTAGCATCTAGTGTTGCTTTGTGAAAGTTGGACTGGCAGTAACAGTGAATGACAATTACATGTTCATAGATAATCTTAAACATATTCCATGTATGAAATTGTTTTGTCAAAATGGAACCTTAAGTGCTTTGTATGTGCGGTCTTGCAAGCTAAGCTTGAATTCCTTTAGAATGTTCATACCTCACTTCATCATACTTCTTTTCAGTCACAAGTGTGCGTTCAACACCGCTTCTGAAACTGCAATCATTGTCAGATCTGCACCCAGGTGATGGATGAAATCATGACTAAGCTCAGTCCTAGCTCTGCACAGAAAGCTTTTTCTAGATTCTCAGTTAGCCTGAAATAACACTCAGTAAATGGTTCTTTTGTGTGGCTCTGTAGATCTGACTGTTAAAGGACAGCACTTTTGATACAGGATATTTTAAAGCCATTGTCACTAACACTGCACTACGACTAGCTTCAACCAAGGAATGTCTAATCCTTTCAGAAAACACAACTCACTTAGCATGAAAGTTAACACAGTAAACCTCAGGAAAACTCACTGTGAAATAAAGATAGATGAGTCTAAATCAACCAAATAATACCTGATGACTCGAGTGTCGATGGGATTCTTTTCTAACTCTCGTGCCACTTTTGCCTCTTATGCTTATTGTTATATTGTTATTGAAAAGCTAAAACACAAACTTTGATGGTGTACTAGATTAGTTAAAGTGATCAAGCACTTTGATGCTCACACCAGCAGTTATTATTGATATTATTGCTAATGCAGGACTTCCCCTGTTTGTCTTTCAATCAACTTATTGTATGTTTGTAAATCAGTTTTCTAGCTCGCTGCTGCCATGTGTTTGCTACCTTTTGTACAGTTTGTGGCTTGTTTGGGAATTTATTATTATCCTCCATATTGTGCTACATTTTGCTGTAAGGTTAATGTTGGGGACATGATGATAAACATTTTTCTAATAATCATATTCTGTTCTGGTTTATTCACCTTAATGTGTATTGTTGAGTCTGATGTTTATTTCACAGCGGGCATCACCTTGCACATATATCTTTGTACCTGCTTGAGAAGAAGTTGTCCATTGTGGTGAGGTGTAACTTATTACATTTACTCAGGTACTGTAGCCAAGTTTAAAAAAAATAATATAGGTACTTGCAAATATGGTTGTTTTCACTCTAGCTGGTCGTGTTTTAGACACTTTAAGACATACAAACATTCCGTGAAATCAACTAGTCTTTGTTTTTTTTGTTTTTTTTCAAGTTGATCCAAATAAAAAATGTAAAAATTTTCATTTTTTTGCGTTTTCCAGAACACAACTTGGTATTTTATAGCTATGATCAGCATCGACTTCCCAGCATGCCTTGTAAGAGTTAAAACTCTTCTCACTAGAAGAACACCCATAAGGAACCTTTTGGTGTTCCTCACCATTTCCACTGTGAGCGAACTTTTTCATTTCAGTTCCTTGAGGAACCCCACAAAAAGGAACCACTGTGGAGTTCGGGGTTTAATTCTGAACCCATTGATATTATTAATTGTATCAGGCCTGTTATCATTGTTAATATTAACATGTTAACTTCTTGGATACATTTGACAGGATTAACCTAAAGTGCTGTGTAAACTGTCAGTCCCTGAAATTTGATTTCTCCATGTAGGTCTTGATGATACAGTCACCAACACTGTCGACGAGTTAGGGTACCTGTCAGTCTATGTGACTTCATGTTTACTCCTCTTGGTTCGTTGGTAAAAAGTCAATATGAATCGGACCAGAACTAAAATGCAACAGATGAACTGAATTACAGGTGTGAAAGCAGTTTTCAGCCTGTCTGCTGTGTTTGTACTAAGCTGAAGCTTCTGGTCTGAGACGAGAACCCAATGCAGATCCCCCTTAAACCTGCATTCTGTCAAACAGACAGCAGGGGCGACTCTTCTGGCTGCCAAAAGTGCGGTTCCATTAGAAATAATGGTAAAACTACCCTACTTCTCAGCTGATTTATTACCTCAGTAAACACTTTCCTAATGAGTTTATGGTCTCAGTCACTAGTTTCAAGTCTCCTTCGATACAACATGATGTTCATTTAGTGAATGATGGTCCCATTTAGAGGAAAATAGAGCAGAAAGCAGAGTATACTTTAGGTCGGGGTTACCTACGATTGACATGTCGTTACCCTGACGACCTGTTAATCAGGCTAGCGTGACTCATACTCATACCTATTACATGCACAAAAAGGTATATAACTCAATAAAGGACACAGATTAAAATTTTACAATTTCGAATGTTTAACTAATTTCGCAGCCCCAAAAATTAATGAGAAAGGGAAAACCAGAAAATGTTTCCTTCATAACCAAAAAAGCACTTTCTGCGAGACAGAGTGAACAACCTCCAGCTCTAGCTTGGTGCTGTGTTACATTTACATTTTACTCATTTGGCAGACGCTTTTATCCAAAGCGACTTACATTTGAGGAACAACTTACAAGTATCAACAGAGCATCAAATACAGATCTAACAACTGACAATACATACTAGTAAGAGCAGCAATAAATCCTAGTAAGAGCTCATAGTACATATCACATCAATGGGTAAATACCTAGGGAAGGAAGTAAGAGTTAACAGAAAGTGCAATCAGAACAAAAAGTGCAGTCAATACAAGATCATTATAGGGATAGAAGAAGAAGAGCACAGGAAGTGCATGTTAGAGGTTAGTTAGTTAGAGGTGTTATAAGAGGAAGTGTTCTCGGAAGAGATGAGTTTTCAAGAGCTTCTTGAAGTTAGAGAGGGACGCCCCTGCTCTGATGGCGTGTGGTAGCTCGTTCCACCATCGTGGTGTCACAGATGCGAACAGCCGGGACTGGGATCGCTTTGTGTGAAGGGCTGGCAGAGCCAGGCGCCGTTCATTGGAGGAGCGTAGAGGGCGAGAAGGAACGTAGGTTTGTATAATGGAGTTTAGGTAGATGGGTGCAGACCCAGTGGTCTGAATGTAGTTGAGTAAGTGCAAGTTACTAAGTGGTCTTAATGCAAGCATTAGTGACTTGAATTTGATTCTGGAGGCCACGGGGAGCCAGTGGAGGTCACTGAGTAATGGAGTGACATGAGTCCTTTTGGGCTGATCAAAGACCAGACGCGCTGCTGCGTTCTGAACCATTTGTAAGGGTTTCACAGCACAAGCTGGAAGACCTGCTAGGAGCGCGTTGCAATAGTCGAGGCGAGAGATAACCATGGCCTGTACCAGACGCTGGGTGGCATACTGAGTGAGGTAGGGCCTGATTTTCCTTATACGGTGGGGGTGAGACGGTGGGGGTGAGGGCGAGTCTATGTACAATGCTATAGGGCTGAAGGATTCGTTTCTTCTGTTTTTTTCCTTGACAAAATGTTGGCTTGTGGTCTCACCCTTTGTTAAAGAGTTTGTATTATGCTTTTTGGCTTTTTCCCTCTCCTTTGAGTTATATACCTTTTTCGTGCATGTAACAGGTTTGCAAAGAGAAAAAGCCTAAAGTACAGCCCAAAGAGAGTTCCCATCTCCCACAGAACTGCTTGAAAGCTTCTTTCTAGTCCAGCCTTCCCTTGCATCTCCACAAAAAGCCTTTATTAAACATTTGGCTCTCTTCCTTCTCTACCTCGCTATCATCTGCTCACAAATTTCCTTTCTTATACCTAAAATCCACCGGACAGAGCTCTCTTCTGAGCTACTTGTCTGATCTGAGCGGACACAGTGGGGGGAGAGAGAGAGTTGTGGGGCAGATCGGTTGTTGTTTCTGGCGCCAGAGACCGTAATGAAAAGAACAGATTTGTGAACACTTGTCATAATTCAGGAGAAATGTGACCCGTGAGAGGAAAATGAAAAACGGTGTCTCCCGCGAGTTAACCGGAGCTAACCTCTGTTGTTCCTTGTTTACTTCTGCAGCCTGCAGCAGCTACTGCTGCGTGTGACATCGTGTTTTTCTTCTACGCATGCGGGTCACTTTCAGGCCGCGGACCGTTCACACTGGAGTCTGATATGGGCCACATTTAAACTATAATGTGAACTGTCAAACAGAAAAAAACGGATCAAGTCACAAAAGTTCAAAGCCACCTTCATCGTAAGGGCCAGAGAGCCCTGCTTTTTTAGGTGATAGTGCTTATTCTTCCATACAAAGTTTATGAGTACGTTATTAATGTCTTTGCGTGTTGAATCATGGACACTGAGGGTGAGAGCAGGGTAAACAAATCTTAAAATCTCTTCTACTTTAGTCAGGATTCTGCCCAGTATTGAAATGTCTCTTTGAAGCCATAAGTTCAGTATTGTTTTAATCTTATTCAATTAGGAGAGAAGTTAAGTTGCTGACGTTCCATGTAGTCCTTGCAGATATGAATACTTAGATATTTTACACATTTCTTGACAGATATATTAAACAATTGCTTATCAGTTTAATATAAACATACAATTTCACATTTAGATTTAAGTGTTAATCCAGAAGCAGCAGAATATTGGTCAATAAAGGATACAGCATATTCAATCTGATGTTTGTCCTTTAAGAAAAGGGCTGTATCATCAGCTGAGTCAATCTGATTTCCTTACCAAAAATAGACAAACCTTTAATAATGGGATTATGATGAATATTAACCACCAGCAGGAACAAAAAAGGTGAAATAGGGCAGCCTTGGCGAACTGATCTAAGTACAGGAAATCTTTTGGTGGTAAAAATGGATTCTTTAACAATAACAAGAGCAACATGTTTCATCATTCTCATGAAAATATGCAGTGGCCAAACGTTTGTGGAGTGATTAGCAATGGCACACAATGCAAATTTGGCCTGACCATCTCAGACAATCAATATAGCTGCAAATATCAAACAAATGCAACAGACGATCGTCACCGAATCCAGACCAAAGTGTGAAGTGAAATGAAATAACAAGATGTGTCACTTGATGCACGTGTTTTTTGCTTAATGAGCAAAACCTCTCTGCATACTATAGAAGGTCTGACCCCATTTGAAGTGAGAGCTTTGGATAATTGTATTGTGGATCTGAGCCTAAAAGCCATGTCAGCAGTAAACAGAAGATGTTTAGGCTACTCTGCTCTGTCTACCCTGCAGTCAGCTCCAGTTAGATCACAACTAAGACACTTTACAAGCAAATATGTGAACCCTCGGGCCTGGCCGTGGTTTGAACTTTGTTTCAGCGGAGAGCATCACTAAGCCTCACTAAGTTCAAAGATTTTCACCTCCTGCTTTTAATAAATGTTATCACATCTAGCTTGTACCTGAAATCAGGCCACTTCTGTAATATTCTTATCACATGACAAATTGATCACGTGACAGTATTCCCGTGGTTTTGTGTGTTTTTTTTTTACAGAAACTGCTCTTCGGATTGGCTGTTGGCTATAATCTAGCCAGCGGCTCTCTCTCTCTGATTGGCCAGCAGCCCTTCAGTAAAGCAACGCTTCCTGATTATTTGCAAATGGAGAAATAAAGTTGTTTTTAAACCTGCGCTGCGGTGGGAAACTCTGGCTTCTTTTGACTGGGGACCAAAATGTCTCATAGAAGCGGCCGTTCCCTGGCTCTGGTCGTCGTGTTCTGTGTTTTTGTTACTGCCTATTGTAAGTTTCCCACCCTAGATCACATCAAACCAAAAGCCAGCGACAAGGCGCAGGGGGGAGCGGTTGTCGATCTGCTCAAACGCCTGCTCGGGAACAGATCTACGGAGTTCATAGTTTCAGTCAACAGGAGCCTTTCCAACGACAGCCTGGACGTGTGTGAGCTCAGATCCACTAAAAACAATAAGATAGTGGCCACAGGCAGCACCGGAGTGGCCGTGGCTTCCGGCATTTACAACTATTTGAAATATTTCTGCAACTGCCATGTTTCCTGGTCTGGAGACCAGCTGGACCTGCCCCGTCCTCTGCCAAAGCTCAGCGGCGTGCTGCGCATCAACACCCAGCACAGGTCGGTCACACACGGCTTACAGAGCCGTTATCTTCCGCTGGTTATGCGGCACACATGCAGCGACGGACAGAGCAGAGCGAGGTCCACAACATTTGGTGTGAGCGCGAGCTGAATTAATACCTGAATTGATACTCATTGATCAGCAAAACACGACTGTGTGCACGTCGAATTCACCAAGTTCTGTTACTCTTACAGTGTATTTGTTATTCGGAGTGGAAAGTAACTTGCACTTACTCAACTACTATACAATTTTGAGGTTTCGTGCCTTTTATTCTTGGTTATACAGAAGTTTGTTGGATACCAAAGGGTAGCCTCTATAAAGTAGACTAGTTTTTAAAAAAGTAGCTTCACATTATTAAACCGCTGCTTATAACAATACGCTAATGATTGAATATTACTGCCTATACTACTTAAAATAGCTTATCTCAAAAGTTATAATTTTTTTATGAAAGATTTACTGAAGGTTTGTGTGAGTAAAAACGTGCAAACGTGATATCACCAGCAAATTAACACGTAACCTGATCTACTAACGGTGTGAACGCAGAATGACGTCTTCCAAAAGTGCAAGATAGCACCTGTTGTTCATTTACTACTTTTGCCTTTATGAATGTGCAGTTTGGGGCGTTTCAATTTTAGTGTGCAAAGTAATGGGAGGGTAACATGCAAATACATTTATTTACTACACACAATGTGACCTAACAAGCCTAAAAGCAATTTCATCTGAGTGCAACAGCATCTGTATTTAATAGAATTGAAAGGATCAGCAAACCGCCAAGTGTTGTGCAGAGATGGCTGCTGTAATCGTTTCGAAGAGAAACAGCTGTAATGAAAGTAGAGAAATTAAAAATATTAGATAATATTCTTTATCCAATATATAGAAATAAAGTTATTTTATTTATTCGATGAACCATATGGTTGAATTGTTTTGGGGGGTTTCCTTGATGCTTTGGCAATACTGTTGTATTAACATTCATGCCAATAAAGCAAATTTGAATTGTTTTTTTCCATTTGTGTCAATATTTTTGGCATGACTGAGGAACACATAAACACGCACATTTCAGCTCTGCAGCCATGCCATATTGGAGCTTATTGCTGAGCTCTGGGCTGATTTGGAGGCAGTTACAAGGAGTCATGCAATACCTGCCATGCCCAAACTTTCTGGGGGTCACCAACTGTTCATAGCACAATAGCAGCACAACCCATTGTAGGTATCAGAGAAGGAATGGGACGTTGGAGCGTACAGGGCCAGAGACAGGAGATCTCGGAGCGACCGGGCACGGTGCGGACGGTTGGTGGTCATTTCCTCTGGCTGGATGAAGCACGATCTGCTGCATTTCCTCGCGTCTGGGTCATTCCAGCATACTGTATCTGTTTCTGCTGGGGTTTCCCAAAGCAGCATAAAAAAAGCAAGAAAAAAAGAATAAAACATTTGATTAAAAATGATACGAGGTTATTTGTCATTACACAGTGAAAGTTACGAATCAAAATTTGTATTGCCTTCAAGCTACACTGTCTATTTAAATATGGTACCATATAATGTATCTACTATAAAATATACCGTTAGTTATACGTGTTTACACCCCGAACATGCCACAGTGCATTTTTGAATTTGCTTCTTGGAGAATGTAAACAGCAGCAACAAGATGATAATCTGGTTTCACCCTCACATAAAAAGACGTTTGGGGAAACAGTGTCCATCTTGACTGTGTTTGAGCACCAAGCATCATTGATGTAAACCCAGAGTCCAGCTCCTCTCATCTTGCCTGATCCCAATCATAGTCCCATTTGGCTGTATGTTCTCAAAGGCAGATGAAGACTGCTGTGGCTGTTGCAGTTGTAAACAATCCTTTTGGATGGCCTGTGTGCATGCTCTGTAGAATCCCTTGATAGTGAAGTTTTACTGACATCAGCGCAACACCTTCTTTGAAAATATTGTTTTCCCATCCATTTCACACTGCTGCACATCAGATGTGTGCCAGCTCCTCTCATTGGCAGCCAAAGAACTTCACCATATATATATATATATATATATATATATATATATATATATATATATATATATATGTGTGTGTGTGTGTGTGTTTTATTCAAACAATTTCCATGCAGCACAGCAAATAAGACACAAAGTATTTTCATGACAACACTATCAATCATTTCAATGGGGGTTTGCCTGGTATGTGTGAGTTAGAACTCTTATGATGGCAGTATTTGGGGAGTATGCAACCCCGCCCCCCTCACAGCAAACCCATGGTTGAATGACAAATGGAGCCTTGTCACACATCATTTTACATGTTTACTCTGAGCACTATGGACACTTGTACCACGGTCGGGCCCTTTAAAGGACCTTTCCTTTCAATTATCTGCATTAGACGTGCATCAGCTCCCCCCAGTTATGTCATGTGCACAGTAGTTAGATTGAAAAACCCACAGCAAGAATGGCACAGTTTAGTTTTCCCATGATTCTAAGTTAGTGGTGACAGCAACTCTTAGCTGATAGCCAGAAGCTTCAATCATTTAGCAGCTGCAGTTTCCAATGCTTAGATCCACTGCTGTAAAACCCACCGTGCCTAATGTGATTTTAACTATATGTTATTTTAGTTCTTCTTTGGACTGCTTCCTACGTCACCACAGCAGACCATTGGTTTCTTGCTGGCAAACCGGGCCCTGCCCAAACCCACATTGAGCTCTGATAATCCACATATTTAATATGGCTTAGGGCTTTTTTACACTGAATTCCCTTTCTGACACAACCCTTACCAGTTTTATTGTAGCAATGTAATATGACAGTAACTCCAAGAGAAACTGGAATTTCAGTACTTTTGGTTGAATTTCAAGCAATATGCAGGTTGTAAAACACTAAACTGTGTTAGTAAGTAACAGGTGTAGTAAGGAAACTGGAACTGTCTACCTACTCTAACCACAGTGCTGTCCGTAAGTGTTTGTTGATATACTGTAGATGATAAATGTCAGTGATGTCTGTGCTCTGAGGGACCACGATACAACAGGCTGGTCCCAGGTATGTGACTTCAGAGGTCGTAGTTTAGGAAATAAAGTCATGCCATTTAATCAAGCTAGGTTAAATACCATGACTTTACCATGACCCCTAATGTAAATAATGATAGCCTGGAGGGACATGCCACGTTTTTTATTACTTTGGTACAAACAACAAAAGAGTTACAGTATATAAAAATGTCTATGTTTATAAAGAATATGCATACACTGATGTGCCATACACTAATGGCAGTGACTTAGTTCACTATATTTGTGTGGATTAGGAATCAATTCAATTCAATTCAATTTTATTTATATAGCGCCAAATCACAACAACACTTATCTCACAGCGCTTTTCATAAAGAGCAGGTCTAGACCATACTCTGAAGTTATTTACAGAAGCCCAACAATTCCCACCAAGAGCAGCACTAGGCGACACAGGCAAGGAAAAACTTCCTTTAAGAGGCAGAAACCTCGAGCAGAACCATGGCTCAGGGTGGGCGGCCATCTGCCTCGACCGGTTGGGGGTCAGAATCATTAATTGAGACACAGGTTAAAAATGATGGAGCTCGTGAAAAAAATGTTTGATCCAGAAGAACATTGGGGGATTCTAGAAACACCTTCAAATCTGCTGCAAGTTCTCTTTAATGACTTTTGTGGTTTTTGAAATATCACCAGAGATTTAGATGCTTTGCTCAGTGACTCAAACGTTGTGAGAGGTACTAACAGGGCTTAAATGCCACAGTGACAGAATGGAAAGACACAGGAATATTTGACTTTTCACAGCAGCTTAAATTACAGACTGCATGGTTTAATGCTAACAAAGCATGGTTTTTCTTTTTCCTTGTTTGGGATTTCTTTGTTGTCTTGTAACTTTATTACTTTAGTTTGAAAGAATTTCCTTTGAACAGATGTTGTTTTTAGGACTTCTGACTTTTAAAATAAACAATATATATCTGTGTTTGTATCTAGATTCCGGTATTACCAGAACGTCTGCACTTTTAGCTATTCCTCTGTGTGGTGGGACTGGCCAAGATGGGAGAGAGAGATAGACTGGATGGCACTCAATGGAATCAATCTGCCGCTGGCTTTTACTGGCCAAGAAGCCGTGTGGCAAGAGGTAAGAGCAGACCTGTTAGGCTGAAAGGGATGAAACCTAACCACAGAACAGATATTTTAATATTTTAATTAGTTTAATTAGTTTGAATTAGGATTTATATAGATAAGTTCCATACTTTAGTTTTGTAGAAAGTAAACAAGATAGATGCATTATCCTCAGAGCAATATGAGGAGGAAGATACAGTCGAAGAGGAAGAGATTCCAGGAGATGGAGGGGACATGAAGGGATTAAGACAAGAGCAGGAAGAGGAACTACTAACTTCTATAATTTGACTTTGCAGTGACCGTCTCTGAAAGCAGATACATGATACATACCTTGGCATGTGATCATCAGCTTATTAACTTGTTGTGTTCCCTTTAGGTTTACCGAGCTCTTGGACTGAACCAGTCTGAGATTGAAGAGTTCTTCTCTGGCCCGGCGTTTCTCGCCTGGAACCGTATGGGAAACATGTTCAAGTTTGGTGGGCCTCTGCCACAGTCCTGGCATGTGAACCAGCTGTACCTCCAAGTACTAAAACCTCAGTGTTTGTCAACACAGTTTAAAGCCACTTTGTGTACAATCAGGACGTCTGACTTTCACAATGATTGGTAGTATTAAAAAATGGGCTGAAAGCAGCACGTAGGCTACACTACTTTCACCTGGATTGTCTTATTTTTCAGTAAAGAGAAACTTTAATGATTAAAATCATTTAAAAATAATATGATCCCATCAGTATTACACATATAGTAGAAAAGAATTTGCACTTTGGACTTTGACCGAAATAAGAATTCTTATAGGTTAATTCCAGTTTATAAAAACTGGGGTCATATTTGTGATTGTTTGCATTGTTCTTGCGAAAGTAATTGTTGAGATCTTGTAAACACAGAGATTGCTACGATGTCTACAAACCCCCAGGTTGGCCAGATTACCGTAACCACTTTATTTGGAGGTAAAATGGAAAGTGCACACCTGAAATGTTTCTAATAATCCCTCATTGCACAGAAAACCTGTTCAAACACAACTACACTAGTCGCTCAAAGCCAAAGCAGGAAGTGGGTCTGTAATCTGTGATGTGTTTATAACACACAGTTTGGGTCGTAATTTTATTGTTGCTTTTGCTTTATATTCCAAGTTTGACTGATCTGGGGTTTGTTCACGTCTGATCATGTGACTGCTCATGTTTTAGCCCTTTCTGACTTGGAGTGATGGCCCAGACTACAACAATAATGCCCAAGTTGTCATAAATCAGAATTACCATTTAAAAGAAAAGTCTCAGTTTTTGTGGATGAAATCATGAATCGTTTGTACATTTAAAATGTTGGGTGATGACTTTCAGCTTGTCAGCAGCATTGGATTGAATACTCCCACGTGACATATCTTCTCTGTCTGCAGTTTAAAATCTTGGAGCGAATGAGATCCTTCGGCATGATTCCTGTGCTGCCTGCCTTTTCTGGAAGCGTTCCCAAGGGAATCCTCAGGTGACTCGTGCTTGTTTATGTCATTTCTGGATTATACTACTCTGTTTACAAGGTATTGCCAATATACAATACCAATATACTTTATTTAAAGTAAGAATGTCCCAATCAAGTGTTTTGGCCCAGATCCAAGTCCTTTAATATTTTGTATCTGCTGATACCAAGTCCGATCCAGTACTTATCTTTACTTTAATTCAGTTAAAATATTGTAGCACTGGACCTATTATTGTTCCTATGGCCCATGTTATTTAGTTTTTTTTTGTTTAACAATTGGAATCTGACGCATTGAAATAACAGGTATGGATACTAAATCTGACTGACCTTATTTTTCACGAGGCTCGATATGCTTAAATTATTGATATGAATGAATGTTTAACAAGAGAATGTGTCTTCTGAAATTGACATGAAGTGATCAGCCTGTTTAACTACAGAAGACGTCTCACTGTAGGAATTTGACACTGTAAGAATTTGATTCTTGCAATTTAGCAACCTCCAGTGTCTGCGCTCAGAGTTACTCTCACTGTGTGCTCAAAATAGTCTCTCATATTCACGCATTCTTAATTTTTACTCCACTGTAGGCTGTGGTAAGGGGGAACAGGCTGACACGGACAAAATACAGTAAAGTTACTTGTTATTGAAATTGTCAAATCCTATTGTGCAGCTCTTTTTATCGACTTGTCGAAAGCCTTTGATACAGTTGATCATTCAATTTTGCTGAGAAATTGTCTTCACTGGGTCTGGAAGGCGACACTTGGCTTAAAAATGATCTGACTGATAGAACCCAGGCCAGTGCAAAGTCAAATGTCCTACCTGTTGGAAAGGTGAGTTCCTCAAGGTTGAATATTAGGTCCCTTGTTGTTCACTCTCTATATAAATGATATCTGTAACACTGTGAGGAAATGTAAATATCATTTCTATGCTGATGCCACAGTCATTTATGCTACTGCCCCATCCCATGCTCAAACACTTAGAGCTTGAGCATCTAGAGCTCAAGCTCTAGATTTTTTTTATTTCCACAAAAATCTATTTTTTGAGCTGGTACTGAATTCAAGTAAAACTAAATACTCCTCTCTTCTAAGTCCAGAAAAAAATTCATTTTCAAAAAACACCATATTTTTTGTCATACTGCACATTGCTGCAGCTCCTCTTTGCACCCTGTGTGCTGAATGCTTCGTTTTAGCTATGGAGTGATACATCTTACCTCTGTGTTTGGGAGTTAATAATAATAATAATACATTTTATTTAAGGCACTTTTCTTGGCACTCAAGGACACTGTACAGGGATGCAGAACATTTAAAGGCAGGAATGCTATAAAATAGAACATTAAAACAAGATAAAAGCAAAATTTAATTCAAATGTGGTAGGCAGTTTTAAACAGATGCGTTTTGAGTTGCGATCTAAAATGGGAGAATGAATCGATGTTTCTAAGGTGAGGTGGTAAAGGCTGGAGCGGCTGAATGCTCTGCTCTCCATTGTGGTGAGACGAGCAGGGGGGACAGACAGGTGTATGGAGGAAGAAGATCTAAGGGAGCGGGTGGAAGTTGGACCCTGCAGGAGATCAGACAAATATGGAGGGGCAAGGTTGTGGATGGCCTTGAATGTTAACAGAAGGATTTTGAATTGGATACGGGACAGGACCAGGAGCCAGTGAAGCTGTTGGAGAACAGGAGTGATGTGGTGGATGGAGGGTGTTCGAAGTTATGATGCAGGCAGCTGAATTCTGGACCAGTTGAAGTTTATGAAGGTATTTGTGAGGGAGGCCGAAAAGCAGAGAGTTACAGTAGTCCAAACGGGAGGTGATGAGACTGTGAACAAGAATGGCGGCAGTGTGGGGGGTAAGGGAGGGGCGAAGGCGATTGATGTTTCGTAGATGGAAATAGGCAGACCGGGTAATGTTATTGATATGGGACTGAAAGGATAAAGTGCTGTCAAGGATGACTCCCAGACTCTTAACCTGGGGGGAGGGTGAGACGGAGGAATTGTCAATGATAAGAGAAAAGCTGTCAGTTTTGGATAAAGTGGATTTACTTCCAATGAGAAGGACCTCAGTTTTATCACTGTTTAATTTGAGGAAATTATTGGTAAACCAGGTTTTTATTTCCGAGATACAGTCAGTGAGGGAGGTGGGGGGGTGGTGGTTTGGTCGAGAGGTAGAGCTGGGTGTCATTGGCGTAACAGTGGAATTGAATATTAAATTTGTGGAAGATATTGCCCAGGAGAAGAAGATAAATGATGAAAAGTAAGGGCCCCAGGGCTCTGTCCTGGGGCACACCTGAAGTGACGGGGGAGGGCGAGGATTTAAAAGACTTAAGTTGAATGAACTGAGTGCGGCCAGAAAGATAGGATGTGAACCAGTCTAACGGAGTGTGAGTGATGCCGATAGAAGATAACCGGTTGAGGAGAACAGAGTGACAGATGGTATCAAAGGCTGCACTCAGGTCGAGGAGGATGAGAATGGTAAGTAGTCCAGAATCAGCTGCCACAAGGAGGTCATTGGTGATTTTGATAAGTGCTGTTTCAGTGCTATGAAGGGGACGGAAGCCGGACTGGAACTGTTCATACAGGTTATTATGGGAAAGATGAAGATGGAGTTGAGAGGCAACTGTTTTTTCAAGAATTTTGGAAATGAATGGTAGAGTTGCACATGTGCAGTTCCTAATTAAGGACTACTAGGCAAACAGAAGCAGAGGAGGGGAGGTCAGTGAGAAGCCGGTAAACAGCTTCGATTCAGCTGTATATGTTCCCCTTACCAGCTTAGCAACATAGACTGGAGTTTCAGAGTGGTGAGTTATTAATCTGTAACAAATGTATCTTTCATACATAAAGTTTAGGGCTGGGCATGTTAACACGTTATCACGTTAATGCATTAATTAATTAACACCGACAATTATTTTATCGCACTTTAACACACTTTTTATTATTAGCAGTATTATTTTGAAAGTCCGTTGCTCACTGGCTCTGAATACACATCCAGTCAAACCATGGGTCACAGGAGGAGTGGGATGTTGATCAGCCTGCAAATCAGCCTGCAAATCAGCCACCCAAACAAGCATCACAGTAACAACTTTATGTCCACTGACTGCCTGGAGGGTAGCTAGTGTTTGGAAGGGAGAGGAGAGCTGTGTGCTGCAGCTCACTGTTTTCCACCGCTGTTTTTGAGGGCGTGTCGGACTACCCGCTTGGCGAGCGACCCACATTTTGCTGTGACGTCACAGGGATGAAAGGGAAGCGGCTGGACTACAAACAAGCTGAATTGAGGTAGTTCATAGCAGAGTTTTCTGTGGGAGATGGGAACTCACTTTGGGCTGGACTTTGGTATTTTTCAGTTTGCAAACCTGTTACATGCACAAAAAAGGTATATAACTCAATAAAGGAGAGAAAAAGCCAAAAAGCCTAATATGACCTCTTTAAAATTAGTACCCAGGATGGTTCTGTTGCAGCATAAAAATACCTTGGTATTTGGTTGGATGAACATCTTACTCTTAAAACACATCTCACTGTCTTGGTGAGGAAGCTAAGAGTTAAAATTGGTTTATTCTACAGAAATTAATCACATCTGTGAGCATAGAATTAACATTGTAGAAGCTACGTTTATGTCAGTATTTGACTATGGTGATATACTGTATATGTTTGCTTCAGCTTCAGAGCTGAGACCTCTTGATGCAGTTTATCAAGCTGACTTGTGGTTTATTACGCGTGCCAATTCCAACACACACCATTGTCTACTGTACTCGCTCGTAGGGTGGGACACACTCAGTTCCATAGGTTTCATCTTTTTAATATAAACAGATATATTAAGGACCACCTTAATATTTCAGTCAAAACGGATGAACGTCTGAAGTGTTTCCTGTATTTCAGGTTGTATCCAGAAGCCAGTGTAACCAGATTGGGACCTTGGGCTCACTTCAACTGCAGCTTCTCATGCGCATATATCTTAGACCCTCGGGACCCACTTTTCCTCCAGATCGGTTCCCTCTACCTGTCCCAGGTGGTGAAGCAGTTTGGTACAGATCACATTTACAACACTGACACCTTCAATGAGATGACTCCACCTTCCCCTGACCCCACCTACCTGTCTGCAGTCAGTCGCTCTGTCTTTGCCTCAATGACCGCAGGTGAGTGTCTTTCTGACTAATATTCTGTTTGCACTGTGAGACAGTGTGTGTGATATTTTGGTTAACAAGTACAGTACTTGCCCCAGTTTCATGACCCATGGATCTTACACAGACTGTCTCCCTTGAGCCCCCCATTGATTTTCAGGCAATTTTGAGAACTGTCCTCCTATTGTTACTCGTCCAAATCAAGTTTTTTTTCTCTCTTCAGTTGATCCTCAGGCAATTTGGCTGATGCAAGGCTGGCTGTTCTTCAGTGATGCAATGTTCTGGAAGCCGGCCCAGATTCAGGCCCTACTACATGGAGTGCCCCTTGGAAGAATGATCGTGCTGGACCTGTTTGCAGAGACCGAGCCAATTTTCTCCTACACCGAGTCTTTCTATGGACAGCCCTTCATATGGTGCATGCTGCAAAACTTTGGAGGCAACAGTGGATTCTTTGGCACAGTGGAGATCATCAATTCAGGGCCCTTCAAAGCCTTACATTTCCCAAACTCCACCATGGTGGGCATAGGCATGGCACCTGAGGGCATTGAGCAGAATCCTGTGACGTACGAATTGATGAGTGAGCTGGCTTGGCGCAAGGAGCCAGTCAACTTGTTCAAGTGGGTGTCGCTGTATGCAATACGCCGCTATGGCAGCACACAAGAGAACCTGGCCGCTGCATGGAGGCTCCTGATTGCCAGTGCTTACAACTGCACAGTGCCACATTACAAAAACCACAACCATAGCCCACTAGTGCACCGGCCTTCTTTTCACATGAATTCTGAACTTTGGTATGACCCAGCTGACGTGTACAAAGCCTGGAAATTGATTATTGAGGAAGCTCCATCTCTCATGTCCAAGGAGACCTTCAGATACGATCTTGTTGATGTGACTCGGCAGGTCCTACAACTCCTGACAACATCCTTTTACCGGGATATTGCAGATGCCTTCCAGAACCAAAAGCTGCCTGAGCTGCTGACTGCAGGTGGAGTGCTGGTGTATGACCTCCTGCCTGAGCTCAATCGTTTGCTGAGTAGCGACCGCAACTTCCTGTTGGGAACATGGCTGGAGCGGGCTCGATCCTTAGCCTTAGATGAGAAGGAGGCACAGCTCTATGACATGAATGCCAGAAACCAGCTCACTCTATGGGGTCCCAGTGGTGAGATCCTGGACTACGCCAGCAAAGAGTGGGGAGGCCTCATGGAGGACTACTATGCCCAGCGCTGGAGCTTGTTTGTTCAAACCTTGGTAGAGTGTCTGGACAGTGGACGTCCATTTAAGCAGGACGCCTTCAACCAAGCAGTTTTTCAGGTAGAAAGAGGATTCATTTATAACGGCAGAAGGTACCCAACCAAGCCTCAGGGGGACACCTATGAGATCGCCCGAAGGATCTTCCTCAAATACTACCCACAGGCCTTGAAGAGACTATAGTAAGCAGAGACTACTTTGTGGAAAAAACTTGTCTCAAGTCGCAGCAAGAAGAATGTCTTTCTCATCCTCCAGTTTTCTATGATTATCCCAAAACATTCTGATGTAGAAAATCTAACAGCCTGAATATACATTTCTGTTTTGCATGTGTAGTAAAATCAGTAATGTATAGTTGTGTGTAGGGAAAAAAGATTTTTTACTTAACATTCACATTGATGAAATATCAATAAAACAGGAGATGGAGAGTAGAAAATGCCACTAATAATAATGACTTAAAAGACTGTATGAAGATTGTGAGTTGGTGTGGAATTGCAGTTTATCCATTGGTACTGTTGTTTATTCAACTGATCTTAAAGAAATAGATGTTTTTGGATATATGCATATTCACTTTCCCAGAGAAAGATGAGAAACTTGCTATCAGTCTCGTGTAAAGTATGGAGTTGGAATCAGAACGCGTTAGCCTAGCTAAGCATAATGTCTGAAAGCAGGAGGAAACAGCTAGCCTGGTTCTGTCCAAAGTAAAAACAAAACTAAAGCTGTGTTATTGACATATTGTATGTGGTTTATTTAACATGTGCCAAGAGAAATGTAAAAATGACAATTCGAGGTTTTAGACATTAGATGCTGGAACTATTTCTGGACGTACAACAGTTTCAATCAATTCGCTCAGCACTTCTGCATCTCGTGCAGGCTACCAGATACGGTCCGTGAGCACAGGTTTTGGTCTCTGAACAGACACCATGGTACTATACATGACAAACGTACTGTGACAACAAGACTTCAGGAAGCTTCCCAAGGTTACTTTGCTTGGCTGGTCACAAAAAAATAGTTTCAGCATGTAACTCTCCCTAAAACCACACATTCTCATTTTTACTTCTTAGTTAATAAGTGGCTTTAGAGTTGTTAGTAGGTGAGGACTGTGTGCTTCATAAACATTGCACTAAGTAGCATCAGAACAAGTAGGCTAGTAACATAGTTAGCAAACAACTGGATGCCTTTGATTTTGCATAACAATTTTCTACTTAATTTACAATTTCATGGTCATATGGTGAGATTGGGCTGTTACACAATGAGTTTCTGCAAAGGTTTTATGAACAGCAGGATTTGTTTAATGCTGAGTAATTGCTCTGAAAAATTGGCTTATGTTGCACTTTAGAACAGAACTTAATGTCTTGTTCTCCCTAGATAATTTTTCTTTTTAAAATATATTTTTATATTAAAATTCATAGGTGTTAAACTGAGACATTCCACATGTACACAGGTAATCCCTTTCTCAAAAATTTGTATTTTTATGAGTCACATTGGTTTTGTTTTGGATTATTGAAGTGTAGATGAGATTTGTCTTTTTGATAAATGTATTATTAGTCAAGGACAATATAAATAGAATAATTATTTTTTAAATCATAATTTGTATAATATTTAGACTATTTTAGCAGTCACTACATAAGCATGACTTACATTATATATGTGCCAACAAACATTACATGTTTCACAGTATTGATTTCTTTATTGCATAAATGCTATTTTTGTATTTTGATTAATTCATTCGTTGTGATTCTTCAACTCAGGCATGTCATAAAAGTCTAAAGGCTATATGACTAATAAACTTTCTTCGACTCTGTGTTGTGGTGTGCTCAGTGATGGTAACTCCACACATTTACCTGACCTGTGTGTGTGTGTGTCTATCGGATTATCCTTGTAGAATTGGCCTGGAGACTATCACAGCATTCCTTGGGTGAGAGGCAGTGTCCAACTGGACAGGTCAACTGTCACAGAGCTGACAAACATTTACACTCCTAATTTAGAGTTTTCAGTTCACTTTGTGTTTGTAGAGTGGGGCGAAACTGGAGCACCTGGAGGAAACCCATGTGCAGACACATGGAGAACAATGTTTCTCCACACAAACACTCAAGCTGTTAAGTCAAACCCATGAAATGTCTTGAGGTGAGGTTTAAACCAGGACCAATATCAGCTACTGATGTGTATATGTAAAAGTAGCTTATAACAGCTACTGTTATAAGCTACTAGAAAAATTGTAATGTTTTCAAAACAGTAATTTATGCAAGTAAAAATAACAATACCACATTGTAGAAATAGTCAATTACAAGTAACAGTCCTCCATTTAAAGTTATACTTAAGTAAAAGTACAGAAATATTAGCAAATTGTACTTGAAGTAGCCCATAAAAAATACAAATGATTAAAAAAAGATGTTGGCACCTGTAAAGCTAATATTAATATATATTATTAAATTGTTAATACTGATACATGCATGTGCAAGCAGTATTTATTTTTCATCTGCCATTAGTAGTGCGGTTTTAAGATCGCAACCAGGTGTGTGCTCGTACTCTCATCAAACATAACAGCTTTCATACAGAGAGATCCCACAATAAACTCAACACAGGCATGTGGAACACATGGTTGACGTGAAAACGGTCGCAGAGTGGTCAGGTTTAGGCACCAAAAGTACTTGGTTAGGTTTCGGAAAAGATCCTGGGTTGGGTTTAGACATTAAATGTGAGGGCTCACATAATTTCGTGCAACACCAGTATTGTCACAATCTGATAGGTCACAGATTTGGCTTCAGTGGCTTTCACACAGACATGTTCCTCTTTGCTCTGCTATATGCCAACGTTCCAGGTGTTTTGCCGAATCAAACCCCCCCTTTGTACTGCAAGTTAACGCAGTGTACGCTTTCAAGCCTAGACACTGCGATGATTGGAGAGTTGCTTTATAGATGAACACTTGCTGAGCTGGGCTGTCAGGGGCCCAAAAAAGAGCAGCCGAAACAAACAGAAGAATAAAATCGTAGGGCAGCAATGCCAAATCTCTGGCCAAAAACTGTTTTCAGAGGCACCATGTATGTCTGACAGGCGAAGGTGAGGAGCTAACAGGCAGACTAGCAAAGCTTTAGCTAGCTTAACCTTTAAATAATGTAACACCAGAGCTGTCAACTCTCAGGTGTTGAGTGTGTTACTCAGGCCAGTTGACAATGTTCACATGCTCTCCACACATCGATTTTCTCATGCAGTGAAAAACAAATGTATAACTGATAATAACAAGTCAGGGCGAGAGACCTGCTCCCAGCTCACAGTGCAATCTCGCGCTGTGGGTCACGGTAAATAACTGAAAGAGTTTTGCAAAATAACATCTAAAATCTGAGGCACATACCTGCTCTATTTGGGACTGTGAGCTGCACTTTATCTGAGGTGCTGAAGTGAACATTTGTGTGGATTTGAGGTGATATTTCTGCCTGATCAAAAGTGTTCAATAAGTTTCGTTTATCCACCTCCTCCACTCATCCAGTATACAGTCCCAAACAGTTCTGTGTCTGCAGACGGTCTGCGAGGGCCAAATCAGCAGAGCAATATCGCAGACTTATGCACAGCATAAGGGCAGGTAAATGTTATGAATTGTCATAAAGATGATGTTATTCTCGTAATAGTATGACTTTTTCAGGATCCGTGAGAACACAGCCTATGTGGGAGAGGTTCTGAATGTGCAGAAAGTTTTGAACATCAGCAGAAGCCTGCTGAAACACAGGAGTTAAAGTGCTGGAGTTTCTAACTGAATTAAAATCAATCATCATTGAAGGGAATTTGTTCTGTCCTTGTTTTAAGTTAAAAGGAGGAACATTACTGTCACAGTCTAATTTGAAAGATTTAAAAAAAAACTGTAATGACTTTTTGTGCTTTATAATCATTGTATTAGAACTAAGAAGTTGGTCAAGGTGGTGCTGGATTGGGAGTCGATGAGGGGCCAAGTTTGGAAAATTAAAATTCCTAAAGGCGGGCCTGCAGGTAAGTTAAACTCCCACTGCAGGGTAATAGTAATATTTGTAGCAGCTTGAGATTGAACTAATCTATGCTCGTTACAAGATAACAGTTACACTGACTGTGTTTAGCCCATCGGCGTTAGGTTGCCTGCTGCTTTTCAGTAGCTAATGTTACGATTTCTTCCCCGGAGGCCCAGCAATGTCAGCACAGCTAAGTTAAATGTATTGGATGATAACTGACAGTTAATTAGCTAGCAGGGCTCTCAAGTTTTATCAAAAGTTTGGACCGAGATAACGCGTTTTAGAGGAGGAGCCACTCAAATATTTGCAGCAGGCCCCTCGGCCCCAGCCAATCTCATCAAATCAAGATTTTACTAGCAGTTAAATGCCTCTACATTTAAGAGTAGGCTTAAGACTTTCCTTTTTGATAAAGCTTATAGTTAGCTGGCTCAGGTGAATCCTGAACCATCCCTTAATTATGCTGCTATAGGCCTTGACTGCCGGGGGATTTCCCATGATGCACTGAGCTCCCCTCTCCTCTTCTCTCTCTCCCTCTGTGTGCAACCTCATCCCATTAATGCATGTTACTAACTCGACTTCTTCCCTTTCCCGTAGTCATGTGCTTTCTCGTCCCTCTCCCCTCCTATCACTTCCTGCAGGTGTTCCTGGCTCTGGATCTGTGGAGTCTGGCTCTGTGGTTGAGAGTCTCCTGCTGCCCCCGTGTTCCTACTCGACACCCTCTGCTACAATTACAACTACTGTTACTAGTCCCATTGCTATTATTACTGTTATCATTAACACAACTATAAATATCTGTACCATTTTTCATTCAATCTATAGCAACATTACCTTTACTGTCTGTAACTCTATGTGTATACTGTATAGGCTGCCTCCCTCTGCTCTCTCTGTCATTCTCTCTCTCTCTCTCTCTCTCTCCCTCACCCCCAACCGGTCGAGGCAGATGGCCGCCCACCCTTAACCATTGTTCTGCTCAACGTTTATGCCTCTTAAAAGGAAGTTTTTCCTTGCCTCTGTCATCTAGTGCTTGCTCTTGGTGGGAACTGTTGGATTTCTGTTAAAATCACAGAGTATGGTCTAGACCTGCTCTTATGAAAAGCGCTCAGAGATAACTGTTGTTATCAGGCATGTGTTTGGCAAAGGGAAAAAAGCAGGAAAATATACTGAGCCCCCATCATAACAGGGATGGTAAAGCAGGACCCATGACAATAAATTTTTTTACTGGATGTGATGCAGTGGGAATCACAGACAAGTGGCTAATACACTGCGCCATCGCAACCTCTCTATAATAATAATAATAATTATTTTGTATTCATTTTTACCAAACTTCAACAGTTAAATGTGCAACATGCAACATGAAATAATTAAGTCTATAGCTAAATAATACAACTACTTACTTTCAAATTGGTTCAGTAGAAGTTAATAGATTAGCCTATTTTTAATGAATAAGAGACAGCAAGCAGCGGTTGTTGCCTGTTTAAGACCTGGAAGCCTGACTGTTATGTATTAGCACTGGAAAACCTGTATGGCAAAGAAAATGGCACTGGCACTGGCACTGGCACTGTCGGAGGTGCGACAGGCACCTCCAGAAGTGCCATCAGGCCAGTTGCAGGGTCATCAGCCGGGAGCCACCCTTCATTGACGTTTCGCTCCATTATTCCCGGAACATCTTGGGATGGTGGAGCAACGGCAGGGATGTCTCCCTGCCACCCCCTGCAACTGACCCTACTATGCTTAAGACCCTTGCCTACCCCACGAATTATCTTTACTCCTTAACCAAAGCCAGAAACTCCCTTTCTCTGCTTCCTCAGCCAGATCCTTTATGGTCTTCCTCAATTTAGCCCCATTGATGCCCATGGACTTTAAGAAGTGCTGGGTGGATGACCCCACAAATCCTCTACAGCCAACTTCCACAGGGAAAATGGCTGTCCTCCAACCAACTTCTCTGCACTCAGCTGCCAGCTCTGAGTACTTATCCTTCTTCCGTTCAAAGGCTGCCTCCATTCCTGCTTCCTATGGGACTGTTAATTCTGCCATGATCACTGCCTTGTCAGTTGTTGACCATAGGACAATGTCTGGCCGAAGAGAGGTTGTAATAATCTCAGATGGGAACTTGAGCTGTCTATCAAGGTCAACCCTCAGCTTCCAATTACTCCCAGGGGTCAGGGCATTTTTTCTTCTCTGAGTGCTGGCCTTCATTGCTGCTCCTTGCCTGACAAAGTGAATCAAATGGTGTTGCATAAGAGGGGTTTCGCGGTTGGCCTCCAGTCTGCTTACCTCCAGAACCTCTCCCAGTTTCCTGAGGACTTGGTTATGACCCCATCCGTATCGACCCTGGGCCAGCTCTGTTTTACAGCTAGACAGGATGTGCTGCAGGCTTGGGTTGGGTTCATTGCAGAGCTGACATCTTTCCTCTGAGCCATACCATGTGTACAGATTGTTTGGGCTTGGCAGGGTGTCATATAATGAGGAAGCTCAACCTAGCTTGCGGCATCCTCCACATATCCGCCCAAGTTATGGCCCGGTCGGTTACACATTCCCAGGTTGTCCAGCTCCCTTGCTGCCGTTGCCCAGCAGCTCTAATCCTGTATTGCTCCTCATCCATTCTGGCTAAAATTACCAGTTTTTTCCTCTCCTTCTTGGTGGCTGAGGACCACCTCTTAGTGGGTGCTCCCCACCCAAGGCCAGATCTTCCTGCCTGTGTCCTAGCAACGATCTCCTGGTGCTTCAAACATCTGATGGCCTGATCGACTGTTTGCTCTGCGCTCCACTTTCGACCTGTTCGAACTGGAGCTTTGCTGTTCTTCACAAGCTGGTCTGACGAGTCCCTCAACTCTAAAACGAGTCTCGCCTTCTCCTGCTTGAACCCCAGGCTAATAGACTTCAGCGGCAACTGCAGTATGTTCTTCCCAAACAGGCCAACACCTGTGAAGCATCGCGGTAGGCCTAGCCACTTCCTGATGTAACTGTTGGCCTTGGAATCCATCCTCATTACTGCAGTTGACGTGATTTCACACATCTTCAGAGGCCACATTAAGCGCTGGTACAGGATGGACTGATAGCACCAGACTTTAAATTTCCCTGGGAGATGGCTTTCGTCAATTCTTTCCAATCCCTCGCAGAGCTGTTTTGTGATAATGGCAGCCATGTGTTTGTCAGAGAGTTTGGCTGTGTACAGTCTCCCCAAACTCCAGATAGGTCGTTCCGCTCAGCAATGGAATTCTTTCTCCACTTACGGTAAACGAGATGAGATCATTCCTGATTCCTTTCTGGATAGAGAGACTGCGAGACTTGGCTGGTTTAATTTCCATCCTGGCCCATGCGAGGAGTTCTTCAAATCTTTTGAGGAGCCGGGCAGTGCAGGCCGCCGTCTGAAGAAGGCTTGTGACGTCATCCATATAGCTTCTCAGGGCTGACTGCCTCAGACCGGATGATAATCGGACTCCTCTGGCCATCTGCCTTGCGCCAATCAGGATCATTTCAAAGGCAGCAGTGAACAGTATGGTCGAGATTGTACAACCCGAGCTGATGCCAGCTAGATGTCACATCTGCTGTTGTATAGCAGACTTGAAAGTCGCTAAAGTAGGTAGATCCTGGATGCAGGATGGAATGTAGAAGAACTCTAGGGCAAAGGTGATGAGCTTATGGGGAACAGAGCCATGGGCGTTAGCCAGATCCAGCCAGACCACATGGAGATCGGACTTCTCACGTCTGACAGTCTGGATCTGCTCCCAGATCATGGCTGAGTGTTCTACACATCCTGGGAACCCAGGTACGCCTGCTTTCTGACAGCTGGTGTCAATATAGCTGTTCTCCAGCAGGTATCTGGTGACTCGCTTTGCCAACACAGAGAAGAAGATTTTCCCTTCCACATTTAGAAGGGCAATGCCTCTAAACTGGCTAAAGTCTCTGGAATCTTGTTCCTTTGGGATGAAGGTGGTAATGGCTCTACACCACTCAGATGGAATCACTTGGTTCTTACAGGCCACCCTCATCATTCTCCACAGCAGCTTCAGCACTGTAGGGCAGTTTTTATATACTCAATACGCTACGCCGTTTGGTCCTGAAGCTGATGCAGACCTTGCCTTGTCTACTACCTGCTTGACCTCAGCCCACTTTGGGGGTTCTGTGTCAAATTGAGAGGATGGTTCTGGAGGGCGAGGTATGTTTTCCTGGGGAGCCGAGAGGGACCTTCTTTCCTGGGTCACATAGTTTTGTGAACACATGGTTTGTGATGTGTTCCTCAAGCTCCTGCTCAGTCCCCCCCAATTTTCCGTTTTTCTTCTCCTCCTCCAGGCTGCGAGCACACTTAAATGGATCTCGGAAAAACCTGGCTCGTTCTTTCTCCTTTCTACTTCTCCGGTTACGGAGACAGCAGCAGCGGTTGTTGCCTGTTTAAGACCTGGAAGCCTGACTGTTAAAGCAACAGTTATATTATTCAGGAAACTCAGATCAAACAGCTGATCAGTCTCTGTCTGTTGATAAACTGTAGGAAAAAGTTTGAAATTTCAACTCTGGCAGCAGGCGGGCGTGTGCGTGAGACGAGGATGACCGTGACAGTTTCACGGGATCGCGCCAGTTACACAGAAGCTGTAACCATGGTTACCTCGCGGAGCGTTTGTTTGCCTATTTGTTGATGAGCGCAGAGCGAACCCGTGGATTAAAGCTGTATGAAAAGGCCTTATATAAACCCTGTAAGAACAATAAACACAATTTTTTTTGTAATGACTTGCCAAAACCTTCAACATAAGGATGATATAAAAAGCAACCATTCATGCAGCAAAGTGTAGCCTATCGGTGCGAACTATGTGGGAGCTTAGCTCCCCTAAATGAGACATCAGCTCTCCTGAAAGTATGACTTTTATTTTGGGGGTCTCTAAAATATTGACAGCATCCTTCATTGTCATTAATTTTTATATTTGTCTAATATCATGGATCCATGGGTAAATTCAGGAGTGTCAGATTTCATCCAGCCAGAGGGAACGATCACCGCCCGCAGTGGGCCAGTTCCGCCCCACTCCTCTGGTACAGGCTGTGTCGCTAGTTTGGCCGATGCACTGTGAACGGTTCGTGATCGTTCCGTCTGGCTGGATGAATATGATCATGATCCATGCTCTACTACAGCTGGGGGCTCTCACAGAGAAAACAAAGGTCAGTTTGCAATCAGCTGTTGCGTGAAGCCTAATTGTAGCAAAATGGCTGCATTTTTATGATAATATTAACAAGTGTAGGCTATTTTTATTATTATAATAAGATTCAATTAATTTTTATCTATATAGCGCCAAATCACAACAACAGTTAGCTACTCTACTTATTAGCCTACTGGGTGATATAGGCTATCTCCCGATGAGTCCACGCATCACTGGCAGCTGGTGATTCTTTCTGAGTTTCACATGGCTGTGTTGCTTTAGCTCAGTGGTTCTCAACCTTTTTTGGGCCAGCGCCCCCCTAACCACTATCCAGATCTCTTACCGCCTCGCCCGCCCCAAAAAAAAAGTTGTTGACTACTTGCCCTGAATATATTTTGATTTTTTTATTGTTACTATTGTTATTAAAAACATGGAAAAGGTAACAAAAAGCCCTGTGAAAAGTAATTATATTTAACTAATAAGTGAATGTTCGTCCCAGAAACTGTGTATGAAGCAAAATACTGTTTTCTTGGATGGGGCACTTAATAAGTGGGGGGTATGGGGGTCCTCCCCCAGAAGATTTTGAGCATTAAACACTTAATTTCCTGCATTCTGGTGAAGATTTCTCCCCTAATTTCTGCCTTTTCTGCACCAATTTAGGGTGGAAATGTCAAAAAATTCAGGTGACAATTCAAAATATATAATTATAATAGAATACAATGTAGTGAGCCTCTCAGTTATTTTTCTTGCTTTTAAATATTTTTCTCCTGTAGATCAACTTATTTAATATCATCCCTGCTGAGTCAACACACATGATTAAGTCTTACCTCCTCTTTTGTGGGGAAGTAACCTATTTAAATGTGTTTATGGTCCCTTTTCATCTCAGTGATAAATGAATCTGTTTTAATTCAGTAACTGACCGGACCTTAGCTCCTGTCAGTGTTTCCCACAGAATGACAACTGTGCAACTGTGCTGCAGCTGTACAGCTAACCTCGAAAACCCAGCTGTATTTTAACATTAACTTAGCTCTCTTCATTAGCCAGGCTCCTTACATGCTTACTAATAACTTCTATTAGCTGTGTCTCCGACATTGGCTGCGTTGTGCACCTGTGTTAACGAGGGAGAGAGAGAGAGAGAGAGACGAGCGAGAGGATGAGCTCCGCGAATTCGCGCTGCCTGCAGCTCTGCAGTCAAATACGATTTTAAATAGGCCTGGTAAATAAAATGAAAATAAAAAATAAATATGTCGCGGTCAGCGTTTATATTGTGACGGGCCGCCACAAATAAATGAACATATAGGAAACACTGTGACTTATCTGCTCATGTTCAAAACTTTCTGCACATTCAGAATCTCTCCCACAGATCTGTGTTCTCTGACATGTAAAGAAAAAAAGAGGTTATAGGCAGTGGTGTAGTCTAGTTTTTTCTAGGGAGTATACCATGATCCCGTCCCCGTCCCTCACTAATAGTATGCATGTACATGTAATAGAGAGCATTCTGAAGGACTGCTTAGGCTGTGTGTTATCAACAACGCAAAGACTTTAACAGCCAATGAGAGTTACAGGTGGGAAAGGCGTCACTTTGAGTTCAAACGTGGTGGTTACATTTTAGGGCTCAGATTAGCGTTGTGACAAAACACTTAGCATATGAGATGTGACAATCCAGAATATTCAGGTCACGAGATCAAGACTAGAAGACACAACACAAACGGGGGTGAATTTAATGAACGTGTGGAAGTTCTGCACAAAACGATGTTGTTACGTATCATCTCGCTATTTTAAGTGGGTATACGCAAATCTTTGACTATTCCTAGTGGGTATACGGCGTATACCTGCGTATCACGTAGACTACACCACTGGTTATAGGAGACTAACGTCATTAGCTTATTTAAAGAGAATTCATAATATTTTACTGCATTATGTTACTGATTCGCTTCCCCTCGCCGTCTGACAGACAAAACTGAATGAGATGAAACTAACCGACACACCTGTGATCTCACAGAAAGCTCACGAATAATTCCACACAGCTTAACTTCAGCACCTCTGATAAAGTGCCGCTAACAGTCCCCAACAGAGCGAGACAGGGCTTCAGTTTTTAACGTTACATTTTTATAGCCTACTGAAACTACCTACATGTCCGCTTTGGCACAAACTGTCTGCAACTCACAGCGCGAGGAGGGTGGATGTCACTCGCTGGTGTCGCAGCGAAGTTGCTTTCAGGGTGAGTCCGACAGCAGAATATCCCTCTTGTAAATGTGTAACAACTGCGATAACAAGACGTTCGCGGTGTTTTCCTCAGAGAAATAAACACTTTCCCACCTAGAAAGAGAGCGTCGGTTTTCTAGAGTTTACACAGTAAAAACAATGTGGGTAAAATTTTAGAGATGATTCTCTGACTTCCCGTTCCCCTGAAGGCTGCACGAAGCTGCACAACAAGTTGCTGATGGAGGAATAAATGCACAGTCTCGTCCCGTCGCAGTGGACTAAACTGGCAGGTTTTAATGTTGCAGACCACAATTTTTTGTTAGTTCAAAATTTAAACTCGTATTGTTGTGAATCTTAAGTGTAAACTGACCTTAGAATTTCCATCCAACAAACGCCCCCCAAAAGCAGCTCAGCGCCCCCCTTTCTAAAATATTGCTTTCAGCGCCCCCCATCGTCCTTGGAACGCCCCCGTTGAGAAACACTGCTTTAGCTGATGCTTTACTTAGCCTAAGTAAAAATGTGAAATGATTCGCGGTTAATAGTTTTTTGCTTGCCACACAAAGTTTACAACGGACGACAATGTTCTTTGCATGTCACACAAATTGGATATTATTGGATTTTCCAACCGGAATTACTGGATAATTACTGGTTATTGGATTTACCAAAGAACACACAATGTTCTTTTTGGTTGTCACACAAAGTTTACAGCGGACGACAATGTTCTTTGCATCTTACACTGTGACACAATGACAATAACGTTACTTACAGCTGTCGAAAATACCTCTCTCTCTCCTCTTTTAGCTTCTTGGCTAACAGCTGACCGGAACATACCCATCAAGCAATTTCACGGTTAAAAAGACGTCTAATAGATGTCTAAACCGCGCGCTGCAGCTCAGCAGCACCGGACCTTAAGGTAGGGCACACATTCAGGTCAGGGACGGCGCGTCCAGTAGTGCAGCGTTACTTGGATTAGTAATTGTAATATTATAAGTCTTTTGGAAATAGTAATCCCTTACATTAGCCTACTCTTTACTGGGAAAAGTAATATTGCAGACACACGTCAGCCTATACGGACATCCTCAATCCCCCCCCCTTCTGTTTTTTATTACAGATCTGCATGATTCACATGGGTCAGATTTTCCAGTTGGAAAATCCAGAATTCCGGATTAATCCGGAAAAATCACATCCCTGTGTTAAATAATAACTTGTTTGTGTCAAACATTTAAGCCAGTGGTAGCATTGGTCTCAGTATGCTAAGCTAACTATAGCATGAGCATTAACATTACCTTTAGCATGTGGGCTAGCATCAATGGACACATGGCTTGTCATTTCATGTCATTTCATTTCAGTTCATTTAAGTACTAGTCGAAAGAGTACAAATCATGATGAGATAAATACAACACATTCACAGTCAACACATTCAAGTCATTTATTTTAGGTTATTGGATTTACCCAAGGTCTTCCAAATGTTTGCATGGTTCTTTCACATGTACTTATCCTCAAGCAGAGATCTGGGTCGAAGTGGCAAACAGGAAGTGATGGAGTCTGGAGTAATTTATAGGGGGGAAGACCTGGAATGATCCAACTGTAAGCCAGTACAGAAGGGTGTACTGGGGTACCTAAAGTTTTCTGTTCTGAGAAGCGTGTTCAGCATGTAACATTTAATTTCTAGTTTTACAGTTGATATATTGTGTAATGATGTAGCCAGAAATGTTTGGGAATGTTGAGGTTGCATAATGTTGTTTGATTGATTTCCAATTAACTTTGGTTTGTCTTGTAGGAGGGGCTTCCGGTATAAAGAAGGAGGCAGTGGCTTCTCTCAGCAGAACAGCTTTGGCCTGGAAGGGCACATGTGCTAGAGCCCAATAGTCAGAGACTAACGTAGTTTTTTCGTTTTGTTTAATATGAGTTTGTAATGATAATTTTAATAGTTTATACTTAGTTTCCTCATTTTTTTAATTTTGATATATTTTTGCAATAATTCACCCTTGCACTACTGTAATTTCCACGTCTGGTGAAGAAATAAATTGAAGCACCAGATGAAGAACTTCTGAATCCATATCTCAGCTGGGGCACTAAAAGGAGAGCCTAAGGTGCAACAAATTTGATGACATTGAACATTTCATTATTACTTTTGAGAGGTTGGCGGAGGTCTACAACTGGCCACAGCAAGAGTGGGCTGTACGTCTGATCCCACTTTTGACTGGTAAGGCCAGAGGGGCCTTTGTGCCAATAAATCCAGCAGATACAACAAATTATGGCTTGTTGAAAGCTGCAGTGCTGAAAAAGTATGAAATCAATAGAGAATTCTTACCAACGATTCGGCTCTTATGACATACTGGCTGAGGAGACCTCCCAAAAACTGTATACTCAACTCAAAGACTCTTTTTGCAAATGGGTCCAGTACGATATCTGCAGTAAAGAAAAAATGATGGAGAAAATGGTCCTGGAGCAGTATTTGAAGGTGCTTTATCCAGAAGTGAAAGCCTGGATCAAGGAGCGTGATCCGACTACTGCTGCAATGGCTGTTAAACTGGTGGATGCCTGTTTCTGCTAACAAGGGACCAAGATCGTACTGTTACGCAGGACAACGCAAACTCCAAGGGGGTAAATCTGAGGGTTTTTGGAAGGGGGGTTGTTTAAGCAGCCATACACAGGGTCAGGCCAACTATAGTAAACCTTCACATGGGGATCAGACTAACCAAAGGGCTTCTTCAAGTCGTAACCAGAGGTAGTGTGTCACAGCAGAAGTACACAATATTTATTTAGAAGTACACTGTTACGGTGGTGTGGTGTGGGGACAGAGAGGACCCAAATGCAGAGCTCAGAAGGAATCATTGAAGGATGAGGGGGGTGAGGGATGGAGTGGAGGAAGAGGAGTATGCCGGAGAGACACAGGCACAGGGAAGCAAGGAGACTGGGACCAGAGAGCCGGGGGACATAGGGGCTGAGGAAGGGAGGAGGCGAGGCAGAACAGGGAGGACGCCGTGGGGGGGAAGCCTGGAGAGGAGAGGACCGGAGGGCGAGCCCAGCCGACAATACGGAGGACGAGGGTGAGTGAACCTGGGAGGAAAGCAGACAAAGAGACAAGGTTAGTGATAGCAGAGACAAAGAACAGGGAAACAGAATCAAAAGCAAGAGAGAGCAAGGTACAGAGACGAGGTACAGGTGCAGGTTGTTGGCTGGGCTCAGGAACGGAGGGAGAGAGAACACAGGGGAGGAGACACAGGGAGAAAATCAGACAAGAGAAAACCAAGGAAAAAAACAGAATAACTGGTGAAAAGGAGGAAAACCCAGGACACTCACCGTCAGCCGGGCTGCCACCACAACAGCGCCCCCCCCTCCACAGACGCCTCCCGCCGGCCTTCCCACTGGACTAGGCGAGGCTTGGCAGACGAACTTAGGGGGGAGGAAATCGCACTGGGGTCTGGCCGGTGGGGGTCCAGGGTTCAAAACAAGAGGGTTTCAGGGCTGGGAAGGGTCAGGCAAGCGGGCAGGGCTGGACTGGGTGTCGGAGGGCAGAGCTGGGGGACCAGAGGGTTCGGGCGGGCGTCCCGAGGGCAAAGCGAGGGAATCATGGAGTGCAGACAAGCGTCCCGAGAGCAGAGCAGGGAGATCAAGGGTTTCAGGCGGGCATCCCGAAGATAAAGCAGGGGCATAAGGGAATGCATACAGGCGTCCCGAGGACAAAACGAAAGAATCAGGGGGTGCAGGCGGACGTCCCGAAAGCAGAGCAGAGGGACCAGAAGGTTCGGGCCGATGTCCCGGGGGCAGAGCAGAGAGACCAGAGGGTCCGGGTGGACCAGGGGAGCCAGGGAGTTCAGGGGGGCGGTCCGAGGACAGAGCAGGGGAGCCAGGGAGTTCAGAAGGGGCGGCCCGAGGACAGAGCAGGGGAGCCAGGAAGGGCAGGCGGGCAGCCCAAGGACAGAGCTTCTCCGCCAGGAGGCCGGCGGAGAAGAGGACGAGGCGCCCCCAAAGGCCGGGGGCAGGACGAGAGGGGCGAGGTCTCTCCAGAGGCCTGGGAGCAGGGCAAGAGGGGCGAGGCCTCTCCGAAGGTCAGGAAGCAGGGCGAGACCTCTCCTGAGGCCGGGGAGCAGGGCGAGACAAGCCAGAGAGTGCGGACGGGTGGCCCGAGGGTTGGGCTAAGGGACGAGACAACCTCTCCAGAGGATGGGGAGCAGGGCAAGGCCTCTCCAGAGACTGGGGAGCAGAGCGAGAGGGGCGAGACAAGCCAGAGAGTGCAGGTGGGTGGCCCGAGGGATGGGCTAAGGGGCGAGACGGCCTCTCCAGAGGCCAGGGAGCAAGGCAAGGCGACCTCTCCAGAGGCCAGGGAGCAGGGCGAGAGTGGCGAGGCCTCTCCAGAGGCCGGGGAACAGGGAGAGGCCTGAGAGCAGGGCGAGACCTCTCCAGAGGCCGGGGAGCCGGGGAGGAAGGCCCCCTCTCCAGGGGCTGGGGAGCCAGGCGGGACGGCCCCCTCTCCAGGGGCCGGGGACCCGGGCTAGAGGCTGGCAGTGAAACAGCAGCGGGGGGAGTCCGGGACCGGGGGATCCCGGGAGCTCTGGCGGGCGGCCTGAGGGCTGGGTAGAGCGGGACCTAGGGGGCCCGGAGACCCGGAGGCCGGCAACCAGAGCCAAGGTCCACAGGGGGCCGAGGAGAGGGTTGACAGCGAGGGCCGGAGGTCCCAGGAGGCCAGCAGAGAAGAGGACGAGGCCCCCCCGAAGCCCGGGGGCAGGACGAGAGGGGCGAGGCCTCTCCAGAGGCCGGGGAGCCGGGCGGGACGGCCCCCTCTCCAGGGGCTGGGGAGCCGGGCGGGACATACACAACCAACCTTACCTCATAAAAGTAGCGGGTACCATATCCTGTGTTGTTAGGAACAGATTTTCCCATTCTCTTAGACTTAATTCAAGAGTGTAGGGGGAAGTTGTGTGGAGTTATCACTAGGTCTAAGGCAAAGGGACTCTCACCTTTACCAGTGTTAGCGGATCCAGAGGTTAAGTCACATTCAAGAGGGCTACAGTCAGTTAGCCCTGTCTCACCCTTGCGACTGCCTGAGTGGCTCAGGTCTGCACCAGAGGACGTAGGGAGTTCAGCTCTAGAGGCAGGTCCTGCAGAGAAGCAAATAACTGATACAGCCACATGCCCTCTAAGCAAGTTCCAGACCCAGTTGACACATTATAGCTTATGCCATTTCATGAGGAGCAGATAGAAGTAGTGTCAGGAGTGACACAGGATGATAGGCTGGATTCACGCAGAGAGCAGGTGGCTAATGGCTAAAACAGTCAGATGAACAGCCAGAGCAGGATGTTTAGACTCCAGGGCAAGCTGAGGAAGCTGTTTCCTTCCCCTGTAACCTTGCTCTTCAGCTGAAAAATGATCCCACACAAGCAGAGAGCTTCAAAAATGTAGGGACTAGTCATGGTTCACTTACTGAGCTTTTTGTGGTGGAAAAACGCTATGTTGTACAGGCAGTAAACATAGCGTTTTTCCTGAGCTATCGAGGGCTGAGGTGCTCAGAGTAGGTCATACTGTTCCGTGGGCTGGTCATTTGGGCTTCATGAAGACTTTCATGCGGTTAAGAGATTTTACTGGCCAGGAATGTATACCCAAGTTCAAAAGTACTGTAAAACAGTAAAAAAAAGTGTCAGCTCATTGATTATGTTGATTGTTTTTAAAAAATACAATGATAAAAGTTTAAGTTTTAATAGTGTCAAAAGTATGCCTTAAAACTTAAAGAAAAAACGGTGAGAGTGAAGTTGAAACCCAATGGTGAATTTCCAGTCCTGAAATATATAAAAAATATATAAAAAGGGACAAATTATGATAAAATAAGGCTAGAACAACAACCAAAAAGCGTCATTGGATTCAATAAAAAGTACACAAAAGTGGCCTCAAGATGGCAGCATAGGATAAGAAATTCACCATTGGAGAGGAGTGGTCAGCGACCCCTGCAGGTGGAGTCACGGTGTGACACCCACTTTGTAGGTGGAGCATAAGGTAAATATAAGGCGCTGCACGCTGACCACTGCTCAGTGTTTCATCCTGACCTGCTAGGATGTCACCCAGGTTTATTCGTCCTTTTTGGAATAAACTCTTTTGCACCGACGTCTCCAGTGAAGTTTTTTAACTACAATGAATCAGCTAAAAAAGAAGACTAATGGAGTATTATTTGTTAAGTTTATTACGTTGGCGAAGAGTAAGGTCCAGGCCTTTACTGGCCCAGCCTGGCCTTATTTCTGACCCGACACTGTGTGTACTGTAAGGAGATGGGGAGCATGTTAAAATACTACATTACGCCATCTTTATTTAACATTTCAGAGGTAGCGCACTCTAATGATTTTTTTGGGATATTGCTCACATTTAGCTGCTGTCCCGACGGCATGCCAACAGCAAGGTTTCACAGATTTATGGGTGTGGAAACAGACCACGCTTGTGGGTCATGCGCAGAACCGCTAAGTAGCACATCTCAATAGGTTAAAACGTTTGAATATTCCTCAGAATGTAAAGACAGATAAGCAGTGTGAAAACCTTCCAGCTGTGTTTTCCTCTGCCGTTATTGCTGCAGCGGTCTGTGTGACACGGCGGGAGCAGAGGGCTCTGTGAGCCCTGTAGCTCTGTAACCTCACACGCTCCTCCCGCGGGTTGGCGCAGGCTTCCCCCGCCGCCACTTGCGGAGCTCCTCAACTCCGAAAATATTCATCATATTTTTGTTCCACCATCACTTCTCGTAAAACTGTCAATATTCGAAATCTACACAGCTGATTTCTCACCTCATAACTTCTCAGAAGTGAATTTAGTGATGAAATTCCATACAAAAACTGTAAAATAAACTTTCAGTTGCTGGCCTCTGTCTGGTGCAGCAATGATGATGCAGTGAATAGTGAATATTCTCTCTCACTAATCAGCAGTCTGTCGTGTTTTTCACGTTACATTTTAGTATCCCTCAGCTCGCTTGAAACCTCGATGGAGGTGAGGTCATACGCAAAAAAGTACCTGGAAGGAGGTACAGGTACAACATTTCTACAATGGAAACCCCTAACAAAGGCGAAGTCGAGCGAAGGGCCTCCGCTCAGACTAGCTTGGTCTAAGGGCATGCCTGACCCTGCCAGCCGCTTGGCAAGCGTTTGCATTGTGATGTCACAAGTCAAGGAAGTGAAGGGCTGGAGTACAAACGAGCTGTTTTCAAGCGGTCCTGAGCGCAGCTTTCTGTGCGAGATGGGAACTCCCTTTGGGCTGGACTTTCGGGCTTTTTCACTTTGCAAACCTTTTACATGCACAAAAAAGATATACAACTCAAAGAAGGAGAGGGAAAAGCATAATACCACCCCTTTAACAAACCCCTCCTAAAAGCTACACTATGTTACATTCATAACAATTGTATCCGGCTGTTCCAGAGAATGTACTGCACAGTCCTGACTCGAGCCGGCGACCTCGGTACAGGAGGCGGACACGACCATGAGCAGGCTTAAACCCATGGGCACTAAGCGTCGGTCGACCGTGGCGTCTCTTAAGGTGTCAGGGAGTGAGGTTTACTCACTGCAAAGCCTTGCTGGCTTCTGTCACAATCTGACATTTACTAAATAGTGAATGTTCTGTCCCTTCCTAGTCTTCCGACCACTCAAATCGCCTTTACACTATGTCACATTAACAGCAATGACATTTGTTACATGGTGAATGGTCTGTACTGGTATTGCACTTTTTTAGTCATCCAATCACTCAAAGCACTTTTACACTTCGTCACAATCGCAGCAATTGTAACCGGCTACTCCCGAGAACGTACTGCACAGTCTTAGTGAGTTTTGCGTTGGTGGTTGCTGTGTTGTGACAAGCAGTTTCATCAGCTTTAGCTGCCTTGACTGCATCCTTGGAGGGGTTGAGCTTATTCAGACTGCGTTTCTCATCCGCCATCTTCTCCTCGATGCTTGTTACGCCATTGGTGGGTGTTACCACAAGGGTTTCCCCAGAAGACACTTTTTCCGGTTCATCCTCTTTCAGATCAGTAAAGGTTTCATACAATACCCCCTCATTAGACAGCTCCTGGTCCATGCTCTGTCTTCATTTTTTTTACACATTTGAAAATCACTGAAGACATCTTTAACTAGTAACTCTAATGTGTGGTCCTGCATGATGGACACTGGGCCCAGCAGTTCGCTCTCCGCAGTACTGCCACTGCCTTTTCCACAGATTTTAAGCTAAGCGTTTATCCTGCATTGTACATCATTTATCACAATCAGTGTTAGATTTTTTTGTGAAAGGGTTGTTCAATACAATATTGGGATCTTTAACACCCATGGCATCCATAAGAATCCTTGGAATATATATATTTATTTATAATTATATATGCTTCCCTTAGGCAATATTATCAGGAAACACTCCATAAACTTTCATTGTTATGCAGATGATACTCAGTTATATCTATCGATCAAGCCAGATGAAACCCATCAGTTAGCTAAGCTTCAAATGTGTCTTCAGGATGTTAAAACCTGGATGACCTGCAATTTTCTAATGTTAAACTCAGATAAAACGGAAGTTGTTGTTCTAGGCCCTAGGCCCTTCGTGACGCATTATCTAAAGATATAGTTTCCCTGGATGGCATCGCCCTGGCCTCCAGCACCACTGTGAGAAATCTTGGAGTTATCTTTGATCAGGACATGTCGTTTAATTCTCACATTAAGCAAATTTCAAGGACCGCTTTTTTCACCTCACGTAATATTGCAAAAATCAGGAACATCCTGTCTAAAAATGATGCAGAAAAACTAGTCCATGCATTTGTTACTTCTAGACTGGATTACTGCAATTCCCTATTATCAGGCTCTTCGAAAAGTCCATTAAGACTCTTCAGCTGATCCAGAATGCTGCAGCACGTGTTCTGACAGGAACCAGTAAAGAGATCATATCTCTCCTGTCTTAGCTTCTCTGCATTGGCTTCCTGTAAAATCCAGAATAGATTTTAAAATCCTTCTTCTCACATACAAAGCACTTAATGGTCAGGCACCATCTTATCTTAAAGAGCTCATAGTACCTTACTACCCCACCAGAGCACTGCGCTCCCAGAATGCAGGATTACTTGTGGTTCCTAGAGTCTCCAAAAGTAGAATGGGAGCCAGAGCGTTCAGTTATCAGGCTCTCTCCTGTGGAACCAGGTTCCAGTTTGGGTTCGGGAGGCAGACACCGTCTCTACATTTAAGAGTAGGCTTAAGACTTTCCTTTTGATAAAGCTTATAGTTAGGGCTGGCTCGGGTGAGTCCTGAACCATCCCTTAGTTATGCTGCTATAGGCTAGACTGCCGGGGATTTCCCATGATGCACTGAGCTCCTCTCTCCTCTTCTCTCTTTCTCTCTGAGTGCAACCTCATCCCATTAATGCATGTTACTAACTCGATTTTTTCTCCCTCTCCCGTGGTCGGTGTGCTTCCCCCTCCTGTCCTCCCCCTCCCCTCACTTCCTGCGGGTGTTGCTGGCTCTGGAGCTGTGGAGTCTGGACCTGTTGTTGGGAGTCTCCTGCTGCCCCGTGTTCCTGCTCGACGCCCTCTGCTGCAGTTGCAACTGCTATTACTAGTCCTATTGCTATTATTACTGTTATAATTAATATCACTAAACATTACTATAAATATCTGTACCATTTTTCATTCAGTCTATAGCACCATTACCTTTATTGTCTGTACCTCTATGTGTATACTGTGTAGGTTGCCTCCCTCTGCTCTCTCTCTCCTGCTCTCTCTCTCTCTTGCTCTCTCCCTCTCTCTCTCCCCTCACCCCAACCCGGTCGAGGCAGATGGCCGCCCACCCTGAGCCATGGTTCTGCTCGAGGTTTCTGCCTCTTAAAGGAAGTTTTTCCTTGCCTCTGTCAGCCTAGTGCTTGCTCTTGGTGGGAATTGTTGGGCTTCTGTAAATAACTTCAGAGTACGGTCTAGACCTGCTTTTTATGAAAAGCGCTGTGAGATAACTGTTGTTGTGATTTGGCGCTATATAAATAAAATTGAATTGAAAAATTGAATTGAATTGAATGATCTTACCCAGATTTTGGGATATGAAGATTTTACGAGTAGCATGTAGCTGCAGTACCGGAGGCTGCGGTTTCAGGATCGCAATCCTAGGACCGGAATTGCAATTCCAGGACCCTTGTTTACTTTGATACAGCCAGCTAGCTGCGCTATAGCAAGCCATGTTACTCTTTACAGCCCCCCGAAGCCAATTATCCTTACCACAACCACCACCGAGTGTGTGCCTAAATCTAAGTTATTGATTATATGCATGTCGACTGGTTAACCCTACAGCTACGGCCGACGTGCTAGCGGACAGGATTAACCTCCTTCGTGTTGGTGTGTATTACCACCACCACTCCACTAGATGGCGCTGTCACAAAAATAACTAGGGTCCTAGAACTGCGGTCCCAGGATTGCGGGGGTCCTCAAACTGCAGCTTCATACTATTGGATTTTATGGCCTACCGCATCAGAACTAGCCACACTTCTGCTTGATTTGGAATGTCTTTGAGTCAAATGCAAGTCACACTCCTGTGCCAGACATTTTTTGAAATCCTTATAAAAAT
This sequence comes from Lepomis macrochirus, assembly GCA_024633595.2. Taxonomy (NCBI): domain Eukaryota; kingdom Metazoa; phylum Chordata; class Actinopteri; order Centrarchiformes; family Centrarchidae; genus Lepomis; species Lepomis macrochirus. The sequence goes on from JALXJV020000023.1 coordinate 27,923,474, forward strand.
ATAAGTATAGACACAGTGTTCATAATCTCCACACACATGTCCCGTAGGATATTTTTTGTGGCCTTGGTAATGTACTCGAATGGCACCACGGTACAGTTATCCTACGCCAGCTTGACCAGGTGCAACTGGATGATTGGACGAAGCAGCTCTTTTATGGGCTTATGCATGATCTCATGTCTGCATATTTTAATCATAGTATCGGCTTGTCCCTAGAATTACAAAGCCTTTGTGAATGTACAAAATATACAACTAAATTGGGAGTGCTAATCCTTATTAGTGCAAACCACAAAAAAAAACTATAAAGAGTCAAAACAAACAAACAAAAGGCACTAAATAAAATTGCTCTAAGAAAGACTATTGCACTTTGGAATCAGATTTCTTGTAAAACACTGAATTTGCACTTGAATGCAATAAATAAAAATATTTTTAAAAATTAAAAGAAATAGGATGTGCTTTGCTAAGTATCACTGTGCCCAAGATAAATTCCTGTCTGGGACAATAAAGTGTCTATTCTGTTCTCTTCTAATACTAAAAGGCTCAGCAGAATCTTTTAAGTGTTCTTTAAAGTTTGTGAAATTTGGAGTTCTGATTGCCCAGGGAAAGAAAATGTGCTTAAGTATGTTTGTCCAACCTGTGATGCAGCTGTATCGCTCTACCAGAGGGAAGGAGAATAAACAGGTTTTCATCAAGGTGGGAGGGAATTATTTTTTACGCCATGACATCATCAAAGGAATTGGACCTTTGATGTTGTCATGACATCACCAAATGAATTGGCCTTTGATGTTGTCATAACATTCAAAATTAAAAGTAAACAAAAATATTTAAAAGAAAACATTTTAACCTTCCTCACATTAATTCAACTTTTCACATTCTTCATACTTTTTAAACAATTGAAAATCAACTTTCATGCATTTTTGAGTGCTTTTCTGACTTTATGTTAAATGTGTATGGTATGGGATGGAATGTTTGTGCCTAGACTGGCAGAACTAAAAACATAAATAAGTCCATATAATTGTTAATTAAATCACAATGAACACATTTTTTATTGCATATAAGACACTTTTAGGCTCTTATTAGAAACTTGTTAACATTCAAAGTTCGAAGTGAAAAAAAAAGTCTCTTGGAGCCATACCCTAAATCCAACAGGAAGTCGGCCATGTTGATTTATTTACAAACGTTTTCCCTGTTTACAGGCGCTGTACTTTTAAAGGGGTGGTACTATGCTCCTTTTCAGGTTCAAAATCCTAATTAGGGGTTGTACGAGAACAGGTTTATATGGTTTAAATTTCAAAAAACACCATATTTTTCTCATACTGCACATTGCTGCAGCTCCTCTTTTCAGCCTGAGATAGCGACGCCATACACAACGGCGCGCCAGTACTGTTCAATGCGACACACACACCAGCCGATCCACACAGCTCTTAAAATATATACAGTCTACGGTTAAAACGTTTGAATATTCCTCAGAATGTAAAGACAGATAAGCCGTATGAAAACCTTCCAGCTGTGTTTTCCTCTGCCGTTGTTGCTGCAGCGGTCTGTGTGACACCAGCTGGAGCAGAGGGCTCTGTGAGCGGGCTGCTGGCCGGCCTCACAGCGTCCTCCCGCGTGTTGGCGCAGGCTTCCCCGCCACCACTTCGCGGAGCTCCTCAACTCGAAAATATTCATCATATTTTTGTTCCGCCATCACTTCTCGTGAAACTGTCAATATTCGAAATCTACACAGCTGATTTCTCACCTCATAACTTCTCAGAAGTGAATTTAGTGATGAAATTCCATACAAAAACTGTAAAATAAACTTTCAGTTGCTGGCCTCTGTCTGGTGCAGCAATGATGATGCAGTGAATAGTGAATATTCTCTCTCACTAATCAGCAGTCTGTCGTGTTTTTCACGTTACATTTTAGTATCCCTCAGCTCGCTTGAAACCTCGATGGAGGTGAGGTCATACGCAAAAAAAGTACCTGGAAGGAGGTACAGGTACAACATTTCTACAATGGAAACCCCTAACAAAGGCGAGTCGAGCCGAAGGGCCTCCGCTCAGACTAGCTTGGTCTGAGGGCATGCCTGACCCTGCCAGCCGCTTGGCAAGCGTTTGCATTGTGATGTCACAAGTCAAGGAAGTGAAGGGCTGGAGTACAAACGAGCTGTTTTCAAGCGGTCCTGAGCGCAGCTTTCTGTGCGAGATGGGAACTCCCTTTGGGCTGGACTTTCGGGCTTTTTCACTTTGCAAACCTTTTACATGCACAAAAAAGATATACAACTCAAAGAAGGAGAGGGAAAAAGGATAATACCACCCCTTTAACAAACCCCTCCTAAAAGCTACACTATGTTACATTCATAACAATTGTATCCGGCTGTTCCAGAGAATGTACTGCACAGTCCTGACTCGAGCCGGCGACCTCGGGTACAGGAGGCGGACACGGCCATGAGCAGGCTTAAACCCATGGGCACTAGCGCCGGTCGACCGTGGCGTCTCTTAAGGTGTCAGGGAGTGAGGTTTACTCACTGCAAAGCCTTGCTGGCTTCTGTCACAATCTGACATTTGCTAAATAGTGAATGTTCTGTCCCTTCCTAGTCTTCCGACCACTCAAATCGCCTTTACACTATGTCACATTAACAGCAATGACATTTGCTACATGGTGAATGGTCTGTACTGGTATTGCACTTTTTTTAGTCATCCAATCACTCAAAGCGCTTTTACACTTCGTCACAATCGCAGCAATTGTAACCGGCTACTCCCGAGAACGTACTGCACAGTCTTAGTGAGTTTTGCGTTGGTGGTTGCTGTGTTGTGACAAGCAGTTTCATCAGCTTTAGCTGCCTTGACTGCATCCTTGGAGGGGTTGAGCTTATTCAGACTGCGTTTCTCATCCGCCATCTTCTCCTCGATGCTTGTTACGCCATTGGTGGGTGTTACCACAAGGGTTTCCCCAGAAGACACTTTTTCCGGTTCATCCTCTTTCAGATCAGTAAAGGTTTCATACAATACCCCCTCATTAGACAGCTCCTGGTCCATGCTCTGTCTTCATTTTTTTTACACATTTGAAAATCACTGAAGACATCTTTAACTAGTAACTCTAATGTGTGGTCCTGCATGATGGACACTGGGCCCAGCAGTTCGCTCTCCGCAGTACTGCCACTGCCTTTTCCACAGATTTTAAGCTAAGCGTTTATCCTGCATTGTACATCATTTATCACAATCAATGTTAGATTTTTTTGTGAAAGGGTTGTTCAATACAATATTGGGATCTTTAACACCCATGGCATCCATAAGAATCCTTGGAATGATCTTACCCAGATTTTGGGATATGAAGATTTTACGAGTAGCATGTAGCTGCAGTACCGGAGGCTGCGGTTTCAGGACCGCAATCCTAGCACCGGGAACTGCAATTCCAGGACCCTTGTTTACTTTGATACAGCCAGCTAGCTGCGCTATAGCAAGCCATGTTACTCTTTACAGCCCCCCGAAGCCAATTATCCTTACCACAACCACCACCGAGTGTGTGCCTAAATCTAAGTTACTGATTATATGCATGTCGACTGGTTAACCCTACAGCTACGGCCGACGTGCTAGCGGACAGGATTAAACCTCCTTCGTGTTGGTGTGTATTACCACCACCACTCCACTAGATGGCGCTGTCACAAAAATAACTAGGGTCCTAGAACTGCGGTCCCAGGATTGCGGGGGTCCTCAAACTGCAGCTTCATACTATTGGATTTTGCGGCCTACCGCATCAGAACTAGCCACACTTCTGCTTGATTTGGAATGTCTTTGAGTCAAATGCAAGTCACACTCCTTTGCCAGACATTTTTTGAAATCCTTATAAAAGTATAAGTATAGACACAGTGTTCATAATCTCCACACACATGTCCCGTAGGATATTTTTTGTGGCCTTGGTAATGTACTCGAATGGCACCACGGTACAGTTATCCTACGCCAGCTTGACCAGGTGCAACTGGATGATTGGACGAAGCAGCTCTTTTATGGGCTTATGCATGATCTCATGTCTGCATATTTTAATCATAGTATCGGCTTGTCCCTAGAATTACAAAGCCTTTGTGAATGTACAAAATATACAACTAAATTGGGAGTGCTAATCCTTATTAGTGCAAACCACAAAAAAAAACTATAAAGAGTCAAAACAAACAAACAAAAGGCACTAAATAAAATTGCTCTAAGAAAGACTATTGCACTTTGGAATCAGATTTCTTGTAAAAACACTGAATTTGCACTTGAATGCAATAAATAAAAATATTTTTAAAAATTAAAAGAAATAGGATGTGCTTTGCTAAGTATCACTGTGCCCAAGATAAATTCCTGTCTGGGACAATAAAGTGTCTATTCTGTTCTCTTCTAATACTAAAAGGCTCAGCAGAATCTTTTAAGTGTTCTTTAAAGTTTGTGAAATTTGGAGTTCTGATTGCCCAGGGAAAGAAAATGTGCTTAAGTATGTTTGTCCAACCTGTGATGCAGCTGTATCGTCTACCAGAGGGAAGGAGAATAAACAGGTTTTCATCAAGGTGGGAGGGAATTATTTTTACGCCATGACATCATCAAAGGAATTGGACCTTTGATGTTGTCATGACATCACCAAATGAATTGGCCTTTGATGTTGTCATAACATTCAAAATTAAAAGTAAACAAAAATATTTAAAAGAAAACATTTTAACCTTCCTCACATTAATTCAACTTTTTCACATTCTTCATACTTTTTAAACAATTGAAAATCAACTTTCATGCATTTTTGAGTGCTTTTCTGACTTTATGTTAAATGTGTATGGTATGGGATGGAATGTTTGTGCCTAGACTGGCAGAACTAAAAACATAAATAAGTCCATATAATTGTTAATTAAATCACAATGAACACATTTTTTATTGCATATAAGACACTTTTAGGCTCTTATTAGAAACTTGTTAACATTCAAAGTTCGAAGTGAAAAAAAAGTCTCTTGGAGCCATACCCTAAATCCAACAGGAAGTCGGCCATGTTGATTTATTTACAAACGTTTTCCCTGTTTACAGGCTGTACTTTTAAAGGGGTGGTACTATGCTCCTTTTCAGGTTCAAAATCCTAATTAGGGGTTGTACGAGAACAGGTTTATATGGTTTAAATTTCAAAAAACACCATATTTTTTCTCATACTGCACATTGCTGCAGCTCCTCTTTTCAGCCTGAGATAGCGACGCCACACACAACGGCCGCCAGTACTGTTCAATGCGACACACACACCAGCGATCCACACAGCTCTTAAAATATATACAGTCTACGGTTAAAACGCTTTGAATATTCCTCAGAATGTAAAGACAGATAAGCCGTATGAAAACCTTCCAGCTGTGTTTTCCTCTGCCGTTGTTGCTGCAGCGGTCTGTGTGACACCGCGGAGCAGAGGGCTCTGTGAGCTGGCGGCTGGTCGGCCTCACACGCTCCTCCAGCGTGTTGGCGCAGGCTTCCCCGCCACCACTTGCGGAGCTCCTCAACTCGAAAATATTCATCATATTTTTGTTCCGCCATCACTTCGTAAAACTGTCAATATTCGAAATCTACACAGCTGATTTCTCACCTCATAACTTCTCAGAAGTGAATTTAGTGATGAAATTCCATACAAAAACTGTAAAATAAACTTTCAGTTGCTGGCCTCTGTCTGGTGCAGCAATGATGATGCAGTGAATAGTGAATATTCTCTCTCACTAATCAGCAGTCTGTCGTGTTTTTCACGTTACATTTTAGTATCCCTCAGCTCGCTTGAAACCTCGATGGAGGTGAGGTCATACGCAAAAAAAGTACCTGGAAGGAGGTACAGGTACAACATTTCTACAATGGAAACCCCTAACAAAGGCGAGTCGAGCCGAAGGGCCTCCGCTCAGACTAGCTTGGTCTGAGGGCATGCCTGACCCTGCCAGCCGCTTGGCAAGCGTTTGCATTGTGATGTCACAAGTCAAGGAAGTGAAGGGCTGGAGTACAAACGAGCTGTTTTCAAGCGGTCCTGAGCGCAGCTTTCTGTCGCGAGATGGGAACTCCCTTTGGGCTGGACTTTCGGGCTTTTTTCACTTTGCAAACCTTTTACATGCACAAAAAAGATATACAACTCAAAGAAGGAGAGGGAAAAAGCATAATACCACCCCTTTAACAAACCCCTCCTAAAAGCTACACTATGTTACATTCATAACAATTGTATCCGGCTGTTCCAGAGAATGTACTGCACAGTCCTGACTCGAGCCGGCGACCTCGGGTACAGGAGGCGGACACGGCCATGAGCAGGCTTAAACCCATGGGCACTAGCGTCGGTCAACCGTGCGTCTCTTAAGGTGTCAGGGAGTGAGGTTTACTCACTGCAAAGCCTTGCTGGCTTCTGTCACAATCTGACATTTGCTAAATAGTGAATGTTCTGTCCCTTCCTAGTCTTCCGACCACTCAAATCGCCTTTACACTATGTCACATTAACAGCAATGACATTTGCTACATGGTGAATGGTCTGTACTGGTATTGCACTTTTTTAGTCATCCAATCACTCAAAGCACTTTTACACTTCGTCACAATCGCAGCAATTGTAACCGGCTACTCCCCGAGAACGTACTGCACAGTCTTAGTGAGTTTTGCGTTGGTGGTTGCTGTGTTGTGACAAGCAGTTTCATCAGCTTTAGCTGCCTTGACTGCATCCTTGGAGGGGTTGAGCTTATTCAGACTGCGTTTCTCATCCGCCATCTTCTCCTCGATGCTTGTTACGCCATTGGTGGGTGTTACCACAAGGGTTTCCCCAGAAGACACTTTTTCCGGTTCATCCTCTTTCAGATCAGTAAAGGTTTCATACAATACCCCTCATTAGACAGCTCCTGGTCCATGCTCTGTCTTCATTTTTTTACACATTTGAAAATCACTGAAGACATCTTTAACTAGTAACTCTAATGTGTGGTCCTGCATGATGGACACTGGGCCCAGCAGTTCAGCTCTCCGCAGTACTGCCACTGCCTTTTCCACAGATTTTAAGCTAAGCGTTTATCCTGCATTGTACATCATTTATCACAATCAATGTTAGATTTTTTTGTGAAAGGGTTGTTCAATACAATATTGGGATCTTTAACACCCATGGCATCCATAAGAATCCTTGGAATGATCTTACCCAGATTTTGGGATATGAAGATTTTACGAGTAGCATGTAGCTGCAGTACCGAGGCTCGCGGTTTCAGGATCGCAATCCTAGGACCGGAATTGCAATTCCAGGACCCTTGTTTACTTTGATACAGCCAGCTAGCTGCGCTATAGCAAGCCATGTTACTCTTTACAGCCCCCCGAAGCCAATTATCCTTACCACAACCACCACCGAGTGTGTGCCTAAATCTAAGTTATTGATTATATGCATGTCGACTGGTTAACCCTACAGCTACGGCCGACGTGCTAGCGGACAGGATTAACCTCCTTCGTGTTGGTGTGTATTACCACCACCACTCCACTAGATGGCGCTGTCACAAAAATAACTAGGGTCCTAGAACTGCGGTCCCAGGATTGCGGGGGTCCTCAAACTGCAGCTTCATACTATTGGATTTTGCGGCCTACCGCATCAGAACTAGCCACACTTCTGCTTGATTTGGAATGTCTTTGAGTCAAATGCAAGTCACACTCCTGTGCCAGACATTTTTTGAAATCCTTATAAAAATATAAGTATAGACACAGTGTTCATAATCTCCACACACATGTCCCGTAGGATATTTTTTGTGGCCTTGGTAATGTACTCGAATGGCACCACGGTACAGTTATCCTACGCCAGCTTGACCAGGTGCAACTGGATGATTGGACGAAGCAGCTCTTTTATGGGCTTATGCATGATCTCATGTCTGCATATTTTAATCATAGTATCGGCTTGTCCCTAGAATTACAAAGCCTTTGTGAATGTACAAAATATACAACTAAATTGGGAGTGCTAATCCTTATTAGTGCAAACCACAAAAAAAAACTATAAAGAGTCAAAACAAACAAACAAAAGGCACTAAATAAAATTGCTCTAAGAAAGACTATTGCACTTTGGAATCAGATTTCTTGTAAAAACACTGAATTTGCACTTGAATGCAATAAATAAAAATATTTTTAAAAATTAAAAGAAATAGGATGTGCTTTGCTAAGTATCACTGTGCCCAAGATAAATTCCTGTCTGGGACAATAAAGTGTCTATTCTGTTCTCTTCTAATACTAAAAGGCTCAGCAGAATCTTTTAAGTGTTCTTTAAAGTTTGTGAAATTTGGAGTTCTGATTGCCCAGGGAAAGAAAATGTGCTTAAGTATGTTTGTCCAACCTGTGATGCAGCTGTATCGTCTACCAGAGGGAAGGAGAATAAACAGGTTTTCATCAAGGTGGGAGGGAATTATTTTTTACGCCATGACATCATCAAAGGAATTGGACCTTTGATGTTGTCATGACATCACTAAATGAATTGGCCTTTGATGTTGTCATAACATTCAAAATTAAAAGTAAACAAAAATATTTAAAAGAAAACATTTTAACCTTCCTCACATTAATTCAACTTTTTCACATTCTTCATACTTTTTAAACAATTGAAAATCAACTTTCATGCATTTTTGAGTGCTTTTCTGACTTTATGTTAAATGTGTATGGTATGGGATGGAATGTTTGTGCCTAGACTGGCAGAACTAAAAACATAAATAAGTCCATATAATTGTTAATTAAATCACAATGAACACATTTTTTATTGCATATAAGACACTTTTAGGCTCTTATTAGAAACTTGTTAACATTCAAAGTTCGAAGTGAAAAAAAAAGTCTCTTGGAGCCATACCCTAAATCCAACAGGAAGTCGGCCATGTTGATTTATTTACAAACGTTTTCCCTGTTTACAGGCGCTGTACTTTTAAAGGGGTGGTACTATGCTCCTTTTCAGGTTCAAAATCCTAATTAGGGGTTGTACGAGAACAGGTTTATATGGTTTAAATTTCAAAAAACACCATATTTTTCTCATACTGCACATTGCTGCAGCTCCTCTTTTCAGCCTGAGATAGCGACGCCACACACAACGGCCGCGCCGTACTGTTCAATGCGACACACACACCAGCGATCCACACAGCTCTTAAAATATATACAGTCTACGGTTAAAACGTTTGAATATTCCTCAGAATGTAAAGACAGATAAGCCGTATGAAAACCTTCCAGCTGTGTTTTCCTCTGCCGTTGTTGCTGCAGCGGTCTGTGTGACACCGCGGGAGCAGAGGGCTCTGTGAGCGGGCGGCTGGCCGGCCTCACACGCTCCTCCCGCGTGTTGGCGCAGGCTTCCCCCGCCACCACTTGCGGAGCTCCTCAACTCCGAAAATATTCATCATATTTTTGTTCCGCCATCACTTCTGTAAAACTGTCAATATTCGAAATCTACACAGCTGATTTCTCACCTCATAACTTCTCAGAAGTGAATTTAGTGATGAAATTCCATACAAAAACTGTAAAATAAACTTTCAGTTGCTGGCCTCTGTCTGGTGCAGCAATGATGATGCAGTGAATAGTGAATATTCTCTCTCACTAATCAGCAGTCTGTCGTGTTTTTCACGTTACATTTTAGTATCCCTCAGCTCGCTTGAAACCTCGATGGAGGTGAGGTCATACGCAAAAAAAGTACCTGGAAGGAGGTACAGGTACAACATTTCTACAATGGAAACCCCTAACAAAGGCGGTCGAGCCGAAGGGCCTCCGCTCAGACTAGCTTGGTCTGAGGGCATGCCTGACCCTGCCAGCCGCTTGGCAAGCGTTTGCATTGTGATGTCACAAGTCAAGGAAGTGAAGGGCTGGAGTACAAACGAGCTGTTTTCAAGCGGTCCTGAGCGCAGCTTTCTGTGCGAGATGGGAACTCCCTTTGGGCTGGACTTTCGGGCTTTTTCACTTTGCAAACCTTTTACATGCACAAAAAAGATATACAACTCAAAGAAGGAGAGGGAAAAAGCATAATACCACCCCTTTAACAAACCCCTCCTAAAAGCTACACTATGTTACATTCATAACAATTGTATCCGGCTGTTCCAGAGAATGTACTGCACAGTCCTGACTCGAGCCGGCGACCTCGGGTACAGGAGGCGGACACGGCCATGAGCAGGCTTAAACCCATGGGCACTAGCGTCGGTCGACCGTGCGTCTCTTAAGGTGTCAGGGAGTGAGGTTTACTCACTGCAAAGCCTTGCTGGCTTCTGTCACAATCTGACATTTGCTAAATAGTGAATGTTCTGTCCCTTCCTAGTCTTCCGACCACTCAAATCGCCTTTACACTATGTCACATTAACAGCAATGACATTTGTTACATGGTGAATGGTCTGTACTGGTATTGCACTTTTTTAGTCATCCAATCACTCAAAGCACTTTTACACTTCGTCACAATCGCAGCAATTGTAACCGGCTACTCCCGAGAACGTACTGCACAGTCTTAGTGAGTTTTGCGTTGGTGGTTGCTGTGTTGTGACAAGCAGTTTCATCAGCTTTAGCTGCCTTGACTGCATCCTTGGAGGGGTTGAGCTTATTCAGACTGCGTTTCTCATCCGCCATCTTCTCCTCGATGCTTGTTACGCCATTGGTGGGTGTTACCACAAGGGTTTCCCCAGAAGACACTTTTTCCGGTTCATCCTCTTTCAGATCAGTAAAGGTTTCATACAATACCCCCTCATTAGACAGCTCCTGGTCCATGCTCTGTCTTCATTTTTTTTACACATTTGAAAATCACTGAAGACATCTTTAACTAGTAACTCTAATGTGTGGTCCTGCATGATGGACACTGGGCCCAGCAGTTCGCTCTCCGCAGTACTGCCACTGCCTTTTCCACAGATTTTAAGCTAAGCGTTTATCCTGCATTGTACATCATTTATCACAATCAATGTTAGATTTTTTTGTGAAAGGGTTGTTCAATACAATATTGGGATCTTTAACACCCATGGCATCCATAAGAATCCTTGGAATGATCTTACCCAGATTTTGGGATATGAAGATTTTACGAGTAGCATGTAGCTGCAGTACCGGAGGCTGCGGTTTCAGGACCGCAATCCTAGCACCGGAACTGCAATTCCAGGACCCTTGTTTACTTTGATACAGCCAGCTAGCTGCGCTATAGCAAGCCATGTTACTCTTTACAGCCCCCCGAAGCCAATTATCCTTACCACAACCACCACCGAGTGTGTGCCTAAATCTAAGTTATTGATTATATGCATGTCGACTGGTTAACCCTACAGCTACGGCCGACGTGCTAGCGGACAGGATTAACCTCCTTCGTGTTGGTGTGTATTACCACCACCACTCCACTAGATGGCGCTGTCACAAAATAACTAGGGTCCTAGAACTGCGGTCCCAGGATTGCGGGGGTCCTCAAACTGCAGCTTCATACTATTGGATTTTGCGGCCTACCGCATCAGAACTAGCCACACTTCTGCTTGATTTGGAATGTCTTTGAGTCAAATGCAAGTCACACTCCTGTGCCAGACATTTTTTGAAATCCTTATAAAAGTATAAGTATAGACACAGTGTTCATAATCTCCACACACATGTCCCGTAGGATATTTTTTGTGGCCTTGGTAATGTACTCGAATGGCACCACGGTACAGTTATCCTACGCCAGCTTGACCAGGTGCAACTGGATGATTGGACGAAGCAGCTCTTTTATGGGCTTATGCATGATCTCATGTCTGCATATTTTAATCATAGTATCGGCTTGTCCCTAGAATTACAAAGCCTTTGTGAATGTACAAAATATACAACTAAATTGGGAGTGCTAATCCTTATTAGTGCAAACCACAAAAAAAAACTATAAAGAGTCAAAACAAACAAACAAAAGGCACTAAATAAAATTGCTCTAAGAAAGACTATTGCACTTTGGAATCAGATTTCTTGTAAAAACACTGAATTTGCACTTGAATGCAATAAATAAAAATATTTTTAAAAATTAAAAGAAATAGGATGTGCTTTGCTAAGTATCACTGTGCCCAAGATAAATTCCTGTCTGGGACAATAAAGTGTCTATTCTGTTCTCTTCTAATACTAAAAGGCTCAGCAGAATCTTTTAAGTGTTCTTTAAAGTTTGTGAAATTTGGAGTTCTGATTGCCCAGGGAAAGAAAATGTGCTTAAGTATGTTTGTCCAACCTGTGATGCAGCTGTATCGTCTACCAGAGGGAAGGAGAATAAACAGGTTTTCATCAAGGTGGGAGGGAATTATTTTTTACGCCATGACATCATCAAAGGAATTGGACCTTTGATGTTGTCATGACATCACCAAATGAATTGGCCTTTGATGTTGTCATAACATTCAAAATTAAAAGTAAACAAAAATATTTAAAAGAAAACATTTTAACCTTCCTCACATTAATTCAACTTTTTCACATTCTTCATACTTTTTAAACAATTGAAAATCAACTTTCATGCATTTTTGAGTGCTTTTCTGACTTTATGTTAAATGTGTATGGTATGGGATGGAATGTTTGTGCCTAGACTGGCAGAACTAAAAACATAAATAAGTCCATATAATTGTTAATTAAATCACAATGAACACATTTTTTATTGCATATAAGACACTTTTAGGCTCTTATTAGAAACTTGTTAACATTCAAAGTTCGAAGTGAAAAAAAAGTCTCTTGGAGCCATACCCTAAATCCAACAGGAAGTCGGCCATGTTGATTTATTTACAAACGCTTTCCCTGTTTACAGCGCTGTACTTTTAAAGGGGTGGTACTATGCTCCTTTTCAGGTTCAAAATCCTAATTAGGGGTTGTACGAGAACAGGTTTATATGGTTTAAATTTCAAAAAACACCATATTTTTTCTCATACTGCACATTGCTGCAGCTCCTCTTTTCAGCCTGAGATAGCGACGCCACACACAACGGCCGCGCCGTACTGTTCAATGCGACACACACACCAGCGATCCACACAGCTCTTAAAATATATACAGTCTACGGTTAAAACGTTTGAATATTCCTCAGAATGTAAAGACAGATAAGCCGTATGAAAACCTTCCAGCTGTGTTTTCCTCTGCCGTTGTTGCTGCAGCGGTCTGTGTGACACCGCGGGAGCAGAGGGCTCTGTGAGCGGGCGGCTGGCCGGCCTCACACGCTCCTCCCGCGTGTTGGCGCAGGCTTCCCCCGCCACCACTTGCGGAGCTCCTCAACTCCGAAAATATTCATCATATTTTTGTTCCGCCATCACTTCTCGTAAAACTGTCAATATTCGAAATCTACACAGCTGATTTCTCACCTCATAACTTCTCAGAAGTGAATTTAGTGATGAAATTCCATACAAAAACTGTAAAATAAACTTTCAGTTGCTGGCCTCTGTCTGGTGCAGCAATGATGATGCAGTGAATAGTGAATATTCTCTCTCACTAATCAGCAGTCTGTCGTGTTTTTCACGTTACATTTTAGTATCCCTCAGCTCGCTTGAAACCTCGATGGAGGTGAGGTCATACGCAAAAAAAGTACCTGGAAGGAGGTACAGGTACAACATTTCTACAATGGAAACCCCTAACAAAGGCGAAGTCGAGCCGAAGGGCCTCCGCCAGACTAGCTTGGTCTGAGGGCATGCCTGACCCTGCCAGCCGCTATAAGCGTTTGCATTGTGATGTCACAAGTCAAGGAAGTGAAGGGCTGGAGTACAAACGAGCTGTTTTCAAGCGGTCCTGAGCGCAGCTTTCTGTGCGAGATGGGAACTCCCTTTGGGCTGGACTTTCGGGCTTTTTTCACTTTGCAAACCTTTTACATGCACAAAAAAGATATACAACTCAAAGAAGGAGAGGGAAAAGGCATAATACCACCCCTTTAACAAACCCCTCCTAAAAGCTACACTATGTTACATTCATAACAATTGTATCCGGCTGTTCCAGAGAATGTACTGCACAGTCCTGACTCGAGCCGGGCGACCTCGGTACAGGAGGCGGACACGCCATGAGCAGGCTTAAACCCATGGGCACTAGCGCCGGTCGACCGTAGCGCCTCTTAAGGTGTCAGGGAGTGAGGTTTACTCACTGCAAAGCCTTGCTGGCTTCTGTCACAATCTGACATTTGCTAAATAGTGAATGTTCTGTCCCTTCCTAGTCTTCCCACCACTCAAATCGCCTTTACACTATGTCACATTAACAGCAATGACATTTGCTACATGGTGAATGGTCTGTACTGGTATTGCACTTTTTTAGTCATCCAATCACTCAAAGCGCTTTTACACTTCGCCACAATCGCAGCAATTGTAACCGGCTACTCCCGAGAACGCACTCGCACAGTCTTAGTGAGTTTTACGCTGGTGGTTGCTGTGTTGTGACAAGCAGTTTCATCAGCTTTAGCTGCCTTGACTGCATCCTTGAGGGGTTGAGCTTATTCAGACTGCGCTTCTCATCCGCCATCTTCTCCTCGATGCTTGTTACGCCATTGGTGGGTGTTACCACAAGGGTTTCCCCAGAAGACACTTTTTCCGGTTCATCCTCTTTCAGATCAGTAAAGGTTTCATACAATACCCCTCATTAGACAGCTCCTGGTCCATGCTCTGTCTTCATTTTTTTTACACATTTGAAAATCACTGAAGACATCTTTAACTAGTAACTCTAATGTGTGGTCCTGCATGATGGACACTGGGCCCAGCAGTTCGCTCTCCGCAGTACTGCCACTGCCTTTTCCACAGATTTTAAGCTAAGCTGCTTATCCTGCATTGTACATCATTTATCACAATCAATGTTAGATTTTTTTGTGAAAGGGTTGTTCAATACAATATTGGGATCTTTAACACCCATGGCATCCATAAGAATCCTTGGAATGATCTTACCCAGATTTTGGGATATGAAGATTTTACTGAGTAGCATGTAGCTGCAGTACCGGAGGCTGCGGTTTCAGGACCGCAATCCTAGCACCGGAACTGCAATTCCAGGACCCTTGTTTACTTTGATACAGCCAGCTAGCTGCGCTATAGCAAGCCATGTTACTCTTTACAGCCCCCCGAAGCCAATTATCCTTACCACAACCACCACCGAGTGTGTGCCTAAATCTAAGTTACTGATTATATGCATGTCGACTGGTTAACCCTACAGCTACGGCCGACGTGCTAGCGGACAGGATTAAACCTCCTTCGTGTTGGTGTGTATTACCACCACCACTCCACTAGATGGCGCTGTCACAAAAATAACTAGGGTCCTAGAACTGCGGTCCCAGGATTGCGGGGGTCCTCAAACTGCAGCTTCATACTATTGGATTTTGCTGCCTACCGCATCAGAACTAGCCACACTTCTGCTTGATTTGGAATGTCTTTGAGTCAAATGCAAGTCACACTCCTGTGCCAGACATTTTTTGAAATCCTTATAAAAGTATAAGTATAGACACAGTGTTCATAATCTCCACACACATGTCCCGTAGGATATTTTTTTGTGGCCTTGGTAATGTACTCGAATGGCACCACGGTACAGTTATCCCACGCCAGCTTGACCAGGTGCAACTGGATGATTGGACGAAGCAGCTCTTTTATGGGCTTATGCATGATCTCATGTCTGCATATTTTAATCATAGTATCGGCTTGTCCCTAGAATTACAAAGCCTTTGTGAATGTACAAAATATACAACTAAATTGGGAGTGCTAATCCTTATTAGTGCAAACCACAAAAAAAAACTATAAAGAGTCAAAACAAACAAACAAAAGGCACTAAATAAAATTGCTCTAAGAAAGACTATTGCACTTTGGAATCAGATTTCTTGTAAAAACACTGAATTTGCACTTGAATGCAATAAATAAAAATATTTTTAAAAATTAAAAGAAATAGGATGTGCTTTGCTAAGTATCACTGTGCCCAAGATAAATTCCTGTCTGGGACAATAAAGTGTCTATTCTGTTCTCTTCTAATACTAAAAGGCTCAGCAGAATCTTTTAAGTGTTCTTTAAAGTTTGTGAAATTTGGAGTTCTGATTGCCCAGGGAAAGAAAATGTGCTTAAGTATGTTTGTCCAACCTGTGATGCAGCTGTATCGCTCTACCAGAGGGAAGGAGAATAAACAGGTTTTCATCAAGGTGGGAGGGAATTATTTTTTACGCCATGACATCATCAAAGGAATTGGACCTTTGATGTTGTCATGACATCACCAAATGAATTGGCCTTTGATGTTGTCATAACATTCAAAATTAAAAGTAAACAAAAATATTTAAAAGAAAACATTTTAACCTTCCTCACATTAATTCAACTTTTTTCACATTCTTCATACTTTTAAACAATTGAAAATCAACTTTCATGCATTTTTGAGTGCTTTTCTGACTTTATGTTAAATGTGTATGGTATGGGATGGAATGTTTGTGCCTAGACTGGCAGAACTAAAAACATAAATAAGTCCATATAATTGTTAATTAAATCACAATGAACACATTTTTTATTGCATATAAGACACTTTTAGGCTCTTATTAGAAACTTGTTAACATTCAAAGTTCGAAGTGAAAAAAAGTCTCTTGGAGCCATACCCTAAATCCAACAGGAAGTCGGCCATGTTGATTTATTTACAAACGTTTTCCCTGTTTACAGGCGCTGTACTTTTAAAGGGGTGGTACTATGCTCCTTTTCAGGTTCAAAATCCTAATTAGGGGTTGTACGAGAACAGGTTTATATGGTTTAAATTTCAAAAAACACCATATTTTTCTCATACTGCACATTGCTGCAGCTCCTCTTTTCAGCCTGAGATAGCGACGCCACACACAACGGCCGCGCCGTACTGTTCAATGCGACACACACACCAGCCGATCCACACAGCTCTTAAAATATATACAGTCCACGGTTAAAACGTTTGAATATTCCTCAGAATGTAAAGACAGATAAGCCGTATGAAAACCTTCCAGCTGTGTTTTCCTCTGCCGTTGTTGCTGCAGCGGTCTGTGTGACACCGCGGGAGCAGAGGGCTCTGTGAGCGGGCGGCTGGCCGGCCTCACACGCTCCTCCAGCGTGTTGGCGCAGGCTTCCCCGCCACCACTTCGCGGAGCTCCTCAACTCGAAAATATTCATCATATTTTTGTTCCGCCATCACTTCTGTAAAACTGTCAATATTCGAAATCTACACAGCTGATTTCTCACCTCATAACTTCTCAGAAGTGAATTTAGTGATGAAATTCCATACAAAACTGTAAAATAAACTTTCAGTTGCTGGCCTCTGTCTGGTGCAGCAATGATGATGCAGTGAATAGTGAATATTCTCTCTCACTAATCAGCAGTCTGTCGTGTTTTTCACGTTACATTTTAGTATCCCTCAGCTCGCTTGAAACCTCGATGGAGGTGAGGTCATACGCAAAAAAAGTACCTGGAAGGAGGTACAGGTACAACATTTCTACAATGGAAACCCCTAACAAAGGCGAGTCGAGCCGAAGGGCCTCCGCTCAGACTAGCTTGGTCTGAGGGCATGCCTGACCCTGCCAGCCGCTTGGCAAGCGTTTGCATTGTGATGTCACAAGTCAAGGAAGTGAAGGGCTGGAGTACAAACGAGCTGTTTTCAAGCGGTCCTGAGCGCAGCTTTCTGTGCGAGATGGGAACTCCCTTTGGGCTGGACTTTCGGGCTTTTTCACTTTGCAAACCTTTTACATGCACAAAAAAGATATACAACTCAAAGAAGGAGAGGGAAAAAGCATAATACCACCCCTTTAACAAACCCCTCCTAAAAGCTACACTATGTTACATTCATAACAATTGTATCCGGCTGTTCCAGAGAATGTACTGCACAGTCCTGACTCGAGCCGGCGACCTCGGGGTACAGGAGGCGGACACGGCCATGAGCAGGCTTAAACCCATGGGCACTAGCGTCGGTCGACCGTGCGTCTCTTAAGGTGTCAGGGAGTGAGGTTTACTCACTGCAAAGCCTTGCTGGCTTCTGTCACAATCTGACATTTGCTAAATAGTGAATGTTCTGTCCCTTCCTAGTCTTCCGACCACTCAAATCGCCTTTACACTATGTCACATTAACAGCAATGACATTTGCTACATGGTGAATGGTCTGTACTGGTATTGCACTTTTTTAGTCATCCAATCACTCAAAGCGCTTTTACACTTCGTCACAATCGCAGCAATTGTAACCGGCTACTCCCGAGAACGTACTGCACAGTCTTAGTGAGTTTTGCGTTGGTGGTTGCTGTGTTGTGACAAGCAGTTTCATCAGCTTTAGCTGCCTTGACTGCATCCTTGGAGGGGTTGAGCTTATTCAGACTGCGTTTCTCATCCGCCATCTTCTCCTCGATGCTTGTTACGCCATTGGTGGGTGTTACCACAAGGGTTTCCCCAGAAGACACTTTTTCCGGTTCATCCTCTTTCAGATCAGTAAAGGTTTCATACAATACCCCCTCATTAGACAGCTCCTGGTCCATGCTCTGTCTTCATTTTTTTTACACATTTGAAAATCACTGAAGACATCTTTAACTAGTAACTCTAATGTGTGGTCCTGCATGATGGACACTGGGCCCAGCAGTTCGCTCTCCGCAGTACTGCCACTGCCTTTTCCACAGATTTTAAGCTAAGCGTTTATCCTGCATTGTACATCATTTATCACAATCAATGTTAGATTTTTTTGTGAAAGGGTTGTTCAATACAATATTGGGATCTTTAACACCCATGGCATCCATAAGAATCCTTGGAATGATCTTACCCAGATTTTGGGATATGAAGATTTTACGAGTAGCATGTAGCTGCAGTACCGGAGGCTGCGGTTTCAGGATCGCAATCCTAGGACCGGAATTGCAATTCCAGGACCCTTGTTTACTTTGATACAGCCAGCTAGCTGCGCTATAGCAAGCCATGTTACTCTTTACAGCCCCCTGAAGCCAATTATCCTTACCACAACCACCACCGAAGTGTGTGCCTAAATCTAAGTTATTGATTATATGCATGTCGACTGGTTAACCCTACAGCTACGGCCGACGTGCTAGCGGACAGGATTAACCTCCTTCGTGTTGGTGTGTATTACCACCACCACTCCACTAGATGGCGCTGTCACAAAAATAACTAGGGTCCTAGAACTGCGGTCCCAGGATTGCGGGGGTCCTCAAACTGCAGCTTCATACTATTGGATTTTATGGCCTACCGCATCAGAACTAGCCACACTTCTGCTTGATTTGGAATGTCTTTGAGTCAAATGCAAGTCACACTCCTGTGCCAGACATTTTTTGAAATCCTTATAAAAGTATAAGTATAGACACAGTGTTCATAATCTCCACACACATGTCCCGTAGGATATTTTTTGTGGCCTTGGTAATGTACTCGAATGGCACCACGGTACAGTTATCCTACGCCAGCTTGACCAGGTGCAACTGGATGATTGGACGAAGCAGCTCTTTTATGGGCTTATGCATGATCTCATGTCTGCATATTTTAATCATAGTATCGGCTTGTCCCTAGAATTACAAAGCCTTTGTGAATGTACAAAATATACAACTAAATTGGGAGTGCTAATCCTTATTAGTGCAAACCACAAAAAAAACTATAAAGAGTCAAAACAAACAAACAAAAGGCACTAAATAAAATTGCTCTAAGAAAGACTATTGCACTTTGGAATCAGATTTCTTGTAAAACACTGAATTTGCACTTGAATGCAATAAATAAAAATATTTTTAAAAATTAAAAGAAATAGGATGTGCTTTGCTAAGTATCACTGTGCCCAAGATAAATTCCTGTCTGGGACAATAAAGTGTCTATTCTGTTCTCTTCTAATACTAAAAGGCTCAGCAGAATCTTTTAAGTGTTCTTTAAAGTTTGTGAAATTTGGAGTTCTGATTGCCCAGGGAAAGAAAATGTGCTTAAGTATGTTTGTCCAACCTGTGATGCAGCTGTATCGTCTACCAGAGGGAAGGAGAATAAACAGGTTTTCATCAAGGTGGGAGGGAATTATTTTTTACGCCATGACATCATCAAAGGAATTGGACCTTTGATGTTGTCATGACATCACCAAATGAATTGGCCTTTGATGTTGTCATAACATTCAAAATTAAAAGTAAACAAAAATATTTAAAAGAAAACATTTTAACCTTCCTCACATTAATTCAACTTTTTCACATTCTTCATACTTTTAAACAATTGAAAATCAACTTTCATGCATTTTTGAGTGCTTTTCTGACTTTATGTTAAATGTGTATGGTATGGGATGGAATGTTTGTGCCTAGACTGGCAGAACTAAAAACATAAATAAGTCCATATAATTGTTAATTAAATCACAATGAACACATTTTTTATTGCATATAAGACACTTTTAGGCTCTTATTAGAAACTTGTTAACATTCAAAGTTCGAAGTGAAAAAAAAGTCTCTTGGAGCCATACCCTAAATCCAACAGGAAGTCGGCCATGTTGATTTATTTACAAACGCTTTCCCTGTTTACAGGCTGTACTTTTAAAGGGGTGGTACTATGCTCCTTTTCAGGTTCAAAATCCTAATTAGGGGTTGTACGAGAACAGGTTTATATGGTTTAAATTTCAAAAAACACCATATTTTTTCTCATACTGCACATTGCTGCAGCTCCTCTTTTCAGCCTGAGATAGCGACGCCACACACAACGGCGCGCCGTACTGTTCAATGCGACACACACACCAGCGATCCACACAGCTCTTAAAATATATACAGTCTACGGTTAAAACGCTTTGAATATTCCTCAGAATGTAAAGACAGATAAGCCGTATGAAAACCTTCCAGCTGTGTTTTCCTCTGCCGTTGTTGCTGCAGCGGTCTGTGTGACACCAGCGGGAGCAGAGGGCTCTGTGAGCTGGCTGGTCGGCCTCACTGCGCTCCTCCCGCGTGTTGGCGCAGGCTTCCCCCGCCACCACTTGCGGAGCTCCTCAACTCCGAAAATATTCATCATATTTTTGTTCCGCCATCACTTCTCGTAAAACTGTCAATATTCGAAATCTACACAGCTGATTTCTCACCTCATAACTTCTCAGAAGTGAATTTAGTGATGAAATTCCATACAAAAACTGTAAAATAAACTTTCAGTTGCTGGCCTCTGTCTGGTGCAGCAATGATGATGCAGTGAATAGTGAATATTCTCTCTCACTAATCAGCAGTCTGTCGTGTTTTTCACGTTACATTTTAGTATCCCTCAGCTCGCTTGAAACCTCGATGGAGGTGAGGTCATACGCAAAAAAAGTACCTGGAAGGAGGTACAGGTACAACATTTCTACAATGGAAACCCCTAACAAAGGCGAGTCGAGCCGAAGGGCCTCCGCTCAGACTAGCTTGGTCTGAGGGCATGCCTGACCCTGCCAGCCGCTTGGCAAGCGTTTGCATTGTGATGTCACAAGTCAAGGAAGTGAAGGGCTGGAGTACAAACGAGCTGTTTTCAAGCGGTCCTGAGCGCAGCTTTCTGTGCGAGATGGGAACTCCCTTTGGGCTGGACTTTCGGGCTTTTTCACTTTGCAAACCTTTTACATGCACAAAAAAGATATACAACTCAAAGAAGGAGAGGGAAAAAGCATAATACCACCCCTTTAACAAACCCCTCCTAAAAGCTACACTATGTTACATTCATAACAATTGTATCCGGCTGTTCCAGAGAATGTACTGCACAGTCCTGACTCGAGCCGGCGACCTCGGGTACAGGAGGCGGACACGGCCATGAGCAGGCTTAAACCCATGGGCACTAGCGTCGGTCGACCGTGCGTCTCTTAAGGTGTCAGGGAGTGAGGTTTACTCACTGCAAAGCCTTGCTGGCTTCTGTCACAATCTGACATTTGCTAAATAGTGAATGTTCTGTCCCTTCCTAGTCTTCCGACCACTCAAAT
>JALXJV020000023.1:27945695-27962263 GCA_024633595.2 Lepomis macrochirus
TTTAACAATTTGGGGGCTCGTCCGGGATGAGAAGGATTACAATTTGGTTTACTTGCTGAACACAAAGGACTCGATCTACTCTGCCGGCATAATAAAATGGTAAGCAGAACCTGTTTAAACTAATCTGCATATTCGGTCTAATTTTGCTAAATTAACGAGTTGAAAGAGTCCTGACTGTACAGTGTTAAAACGGAGAGGGAGTTATCAGAATTCTACAAGGGTGAAAGGCCCGGATATCTGGAATATCCAAGCATTGAGTTTGTATAAGGGTGAGAGGCCCAGATATCTGGAATATCCAAGCATGGTGTCCTAGAGCTGGCTGCTCCACTTCTCTCTCGACGGGGAGAAGACTCAGGGTTCGAGTCCCGTGAGTGCTGGGTTAGAGGCCCGGGAATTGAGGACCCCGAATTATACAAGGGTAAAGGTAATTAAAAGGCTAATTTTAGCGTGTTGTGAGTGTGAAACAAGAGTGAATGAGTGTGCGTGTGATATTCTCCAAGGGACAGTGTGTGCATTAGTGTCTCAAACACGAAAAGCCTCCCCTCTAATTCACGGATACCTAACGGTGATAACGAAGTGAATAAAGGAAGTTGAGTGAGAAGTAGTGTTTGACTGGGTCAGTTGCTCGGGTGAACTCCATACAAACTGACTGGCTGGTGCACATGTTAGGCAGGGTCAGGATGGACGGAGAATTTGATCGAGAAATTGATGATGGTGGTCGGGGCCCGTGGAGGCCCTGGGATGAACAGATTGCTAATGTGTTGGTGGTGGTAAGTAAGAGGACTAAGCCGAAAGATCGATTAAAGGAGTCGGAGGAAGCAAAACACAGAATGGAGACCGCAGTAGCAGAGGTCCCTGGAGAAGAAGGGAAGTCATCTCTGCATACTGTGCTGTGGAAAAAAGGAGCATGAGTGTGTTAAGAAGCGTGATGAGGCGGAGGAGCGAGAAAAGTGGTTTGCCTTAGCAGTAGATGCTCAGGCAGTGAAACATCTGGGGAGAGATAAAAAATCAGAAGATCAAGGTAAAGGAAAAAGGGTTACCACCCCACCCTATACCAAGGGAAAGAGCCTACAGCACCTTCGGTAAGTATTTACCCGGTGCTGGAAGTCTCAGGAGGGAGATTTGTGATGGAATTGGAGCCAAAACAAGAAAAGGAGGGGGACCATTCCCCACTTAAAAGGAGCATGGAGAGGTCAGCTCTGGCCCCACCCCGCAACATCTGGCCTTTGAGAGTAGAATCAGACGAGAAGAAGGGGCCAGGAAGCGTGAAAAGACCACGGGGAGGGGAGAAAGACGCGCATGTCTATGGCCAACTGACAGGTAAGTGGGGAGAGGAGGATGATCAACCTATGAGGCCCTGGGGAAGTAAGGGCCATGATGAAGAACAAACAGAGAGAGATGATGGAGAGAGTGATGGTGAAGATCGAGGAACTGTGAAACGGAGTTCGTTGCATCTTGACACTGAGGACGAGTGTCAACAATGGGTGCACGGAAGGCAAGGAATATCAGCACATGGAGCGGAAACCCCGGCACAGGAGTCCAAGGAACAGGAGGAAGGTCAATCTGAAGACATGCCGAGGCTGGCTAGGGATGTGCAGAGGTTACTGTTAGAGTCACAACAGAAGAATCAGACAGCCAGAGTCCTGATTGATATATTTGACAGGGGAAGACAGGAGAGAGTAGTAAGGGGACATAGGGCTCACACACAGGCTCCCCAGCTTAAGGGAAATTTTCCACTTTTCCAGGTGATAGGAGGGGGAGAGAAGTATAAACCGTGGGGCTTAGGGGATGTGCAGGCTCTTGTAGACAAGATGCCTCCGATATCAGAGGGAGGAGGTTTGTGGTTGGATCAGTTAGACAAACTAACAGCAGGACAGAGACTAGCTTTAGGTGATTGGAGAGCCATAGCAGCCAGATGTATGTCAGGTCACGTGATGAGAGAGCTAGAGAAGGAGGCCCAGATAGATGACGACAGGGATGAGGTCCCATTTGTGAGGGTCGTAAATCAGTTAAGCAAGGCTATGAGAGAGAGGTTCCCACTCCCTAATGCTCCCACGGTTCCAAAGCTCCCTTGGAAAAGTGATCAAAACCCTCGAGAATTTTTGGAGCAGGCCAAAGAGACATGGACCAAACATACAGGGTGCCATCCAGGAAATAATGGGGTTCAACAGGAGTGGTTCCGTAAAGCAGTACTGGAGGGGGTTCCAACCTTAGTGAAAGAAGCTATTTTAAGCAATCCAGACCTTCCAGGAAGTGAGTCACAGGTGTGGGAGAGACATGTAGTACACCACTTACAGAGGGCAAGAGATCAAGAGGCAGGGAAAGAGAATGAGATCAAAGAGCTGCAGACACAGTTACTGAAGCTGCAGCTGGGGAAGGCCAGACAGGAGGTAAATGATAAGAAAAAGGGCTCTAATAAACAAATGGTGGCTGGGGCTTCCCCCACGAACTCACAGACCCCAGATTTATATCCATTTCCACCGTGGGTGGATTCACACCACCCCTCTCAAAATCAAGGGTGGAATCAACAGTCATGGGGACCTCCAAGGGGAGGGAACAGGGGAGGTCGTGGATGGGGGAGAGGTAGGGGTAGATTTCCGTGGAAACCACAAGGAGGAGGAGCTGGAGGTTGTTTCATCTGCGGAGACACCTCTCACTGGGCGAGGAGCTGTCCACTGAACCTCGTCAACCAACGAACAAATCAAGGAGGTCAAGGGCCATCAACACAGAAACCCGTGATGGCACCTAATCCACAAGCTGCTCCTAGGGGGCAGTCTCCACAAGTGGACTGGACTGAGTGGGGCTCGGAGGAGCACCCACCCCCAACACCTCAATGACACACCCCACAGAGAGGCCTAGACAACAGGGGAGAGGCAGATCCCATGTTGTCCCTGGAGGTCAGTAATAAGAGTTTGCCTTTTTTAGTGGATACTGGGGCCACATTTTCCACCATCAATGAGGCCCCACCACGTGACCAAATCTCCAATACTACTGTGGAGGTTGTAGGTTTCTCTGGGGTAGGACAGAAACTGCCAGTGACTGAACCGCTGCCAACACAATTGGGACACCAGTGTTTGCTTCATCCTTTTGTGGTGTCCCCCCACAGTCCCGGTAAATTTACTGGGAAGAGATCTCCTTATTAAATTAGGAGCCACCATCCTTTGCAGCGCTGATGGACTGGTAGTTACGCTACCAGATGGAACTCAATTCAAATGTGGACACCCTCAAACTGGACAATGGTTGCTTCAACCCCTGCAGGCACATACAGCTGACATCTATTGGGGCCTGCTACACCCTGAGACACCAATGCAAGGGGGTTTGATAAGCTCCTATCTCCTGTGGAAACCGTGGATCACTCTACACGAGCCCTACACTCCACCCCCAGACCCTCCCCATGTGACGCTCTTCTATGACAGACAAGAAACTCAGTGGTATCAGCAATCTTTTGGTGACCAACTTGAGGGTCACACCTGGGATATAAAATCTCAGAACATTTATGTGGGCCCGGAGGGGGTAGCCTCTGCCACCAAACTTACTCCTGAACAGATGGAATGGTACATGATGGGTGAAGAAGCAGTCCCACATGTGTCCTTAGCATTGCACCCCAAATATCAAGCTAAAGATCTGGGTCCTATGGTTAAGAGAGCCGTGGATTGCACTGATTGGGTGCAGACCCAGATCCCTCAGGTCTCATTCTCCCCCAGTTGCAATATTTATTGCATTCAGGTGACGGTGACAGACAAAGTGGTGCTGCATCATGAACTGATATCTAGAGAACACGGTAGGGAAAAAATGGATTATCCTAAGGCTAGGGAAATCATAGAGGAACTTCCTGACTCTTTGTGGTCAAAAGGTCCTACTGATGTAGGCCTTACATCTTGTACACCTGTCTCATTTCGGACCCAGTCGGATGGGCCCTTGTGGCTGCAGCAGTATCCACACAAACCTGCTGCAGAAGAAGGGATTGCTCATACTATTGAAGGCTTAATAAACTCTGGAGTTTTGGAACCCTCACAGTCTGCTTGGAACACTCCTATTTTACCTGTAGAAAAACATGGCACCGGTAAGTATCGAATGGCACATGATCTGAGGTCCATTAATTCTATTTTGGCTACACCCACTATTCCAGTGCCTAACCCTTATGTAGCCTTGAACAATCTTACACCTGTCCAGAAGTGGTTCACGTGTATTGACTTGGCCAATGCTTTCTTTTGTGTTCCACTGGCTGATGAGTGTAGAGACATTTTCTCATTTACACATAGAGGGACTCAGTGGCGATACACCAGACTCCCACAAGGGTTTGCACTTTCCCCAGGTATTTTCAATCAGGTTCTTAAAGAAGCACTGGCAGGGTGCCCCCCTGCCGGATGGGGTGACAGTCATACAGTATGTGGATGATCTTTTACTGGCAGCTCCCACCCCCTCTACATGTTTGGAGGCCACAATATCTATTTTACGTCGCCTCGCTGAAAAAGGTTTTAAGGTGAGCAAAGAGAAGCTCCAGTTGGTGCGCACTCAGGTTTCCTTTTTAGGGCGCACATTATCTCAAAAGGGGGCAGGACTGTCAGCGGCACACAGGACTACCATTCTTCATCATCCACAACCACAGACTGTCAAGGACATGCTTTCCTTTTTTAGGGCTCACAGGCTACAGTCGAAATTACATCCCTAATTACACTGGTCTCACCCAAACTTTGCGAGAGTTGGTGAAAGAACAGGGGATGAGGAATCTCCATGCACAGCTACAATGGACTAAAGAAGCAGAGGATGCATTCATCTCTTTGAAACAGAGACTTGCTCAGGCAGCAGATCTTGCGTTGCCTGATTATTCAGTACCTTTTCATTTGGATGTTTCTGAAACAAATGGAGTGGTAAATGGCATTCTGTTTCAGAAAAAAGGGGGAGAGAGAAGGGTGCTTATGTATGTTAGCGTAATGCTAGATGCTATGGAAAAACGTCATCCCAGATGTACTCAACATGCAGCAGGGGTTACAAAAATCATTTTGAAAACAGCACACATAGTCATGGGACATCCTCTACACGTACTCACATCACATAGTGTAGTGTCATATGTAAACTCACACACCTTCACAATGACGTCTTTAAGACAGCAGAGACTGAGCAAGGTGCTGGAGGCACCAAATCTGAGTTTTACACATGAAGGGATCAACATGGCAGACAGAATGGGAGTGGGGACACCTCACATGTGCGAACAGGAAGTGTTGAGGGAAGAGAAGGTAAGACCAGATTTGCAGGCACAGCCCTTAGAGGGTTCAGAGGAGCTCTTCACAGATGGGTGCTGTTTTAGACATGAGACAGAAGGACTGAAGGCAGGATATGCAGTAGTAAGGAGAGAAGGGAATGAGTACCGAACGGTGAAGGCAGACAGATTAAAGGGACACCAGTCAGCACAGAGGGCAGAGGTCAGAGCAGTGATAGAAGCTTTAAAGGAGGGGGAAGGTAAAAAAGATAACTATCTACACTGACTCAGCCTATGCAGCAGGAGCAGCACATGTAGAGTTGGGACAGTGGAAGAGAGCAGGATTTCTCACAGCAGGAAATCAGCCAATTAAACATGAAGAAGAAATGAAGGAATTGGCAGAGGTCTTGCTCCTTCCTACTGAAGTAGCAATTGTTAAGTGCAAAGGGCACGACACCACAAACACACCAGTGGCCAAGGGAAATCAAGCAGCAGACCAGGCTGCTAAGCAAGTGGTGGGATATTCTCCATCTCTGCAAATGATAAGTACTGAGGAGGAAATCCAGAAGAACACAAAGCTGACAGAGAATCATATCAAACAATGTCAGCAGAACGCCTCCCCACAAGAGAAAACAATGTGGAAACAAAGAGGTGCTACTGAAGTGGATGGACTCTGGAGAGGTCCAGATGGGAGACTGGTCCTACCACCCACAATCAGGCAAAAAGTCCTGGAGGAAGCACATGGGGTAGGACATGTTGGTTCTGCCCAAATGAACAGGCATCTATGTCATTGGTGGCATCCATATCTAGGAGACATGACGAAGGAATTTGTGCGTGGGTGTCAGGTATGTATGCTGTATAATCCCAGACCAACGGTCAAACCAGAAATGGGCGCGTTTCCAATGATTACCAGGCCAGGACATGAGATTTCTATTGACTACACAGACATGGTGGATACAGTACGAGGGTACAGGTACGTATTGATGTGCGTTGACACCTTTACAGGATGGCCAGAGGCATGGCCTACAAATAAAGAAGACAGTAAGTCAGTGATTAAGTGCTTGATTAATCACTACATTCCCAGGCATGGGTTTCCTGAGAAGATAAGGTCAGACAATGGTACACACTTTAAGAACACACATCTCCAGCAGGTGGAGACGATGTTGGGTTTGAAGCATGCTTTTGGTACAGTTTATCACCCACAATCACAAGGCAAGGTAGAAAGAATGAATCAGAATATTAAGAGTAAATTGGCAAAAATCTGTGCACAGACTAAATTAAACTGGGTGGATGCATTACCATTAGCTCTGATGTCAGTGAGGAGCTCCGTGAACCAAAAAACAGGGTTTACACCCTATGAGTTGCTGACAGGACGACAGTTTCCAGGCCCGGGAGCTGGGTTGAAACTGCAGGAAGGGTTTGAAGATGATGTGGCTCACAGGGCGTATTTTAATCAACTGCAAGCTCTCGTTTCAGGTTTTTCCAACCAGCTGGGAGAAGAGGAAGCCCAAGGGAAGCAGTTCACAGTGCCTCAAGCTGACTGGGTGTTGCTGAAGGTGATAAAGCGGAAGTGGTCGGACCCAAGGTGGACAGGCCCCTTCCAGGTGGTGGAGAGAACATCTCATGCAGTGAGACTCAAGGGAAAAGGTGATACGTGGTATCATTGGAGCCAGTGTGCCGCAGCTCCAGAACCAACTAGGTCCCTGAGTGAGGTGCAGAAGGACCTCACCGCACAAGGAGAGAGCCCTGACTCGGACGAGTCAGAGAAAAAAACAGATCTCAACATAGGGGCAGAATAATCCCCTGGTCTGTTTTACTGGTCTCAGGGTAGTCTACCCCTGTGACTGAAGAAAGAAGAGCAGCAGAAGAAGAGGATCTCCACATCAAGAAAGACGACGACCAAGCTTTGTAGTATTTAGAAGGTTTTAAAAAACCTCCTAGTTTAGAGGTTCTAGAACTAACACAAGGGAATAGGACTGGAATAATGGGGATGTGGGGTAATCCAAAGTTGTTCGGGGGTTTAACAGTGGGAATTATCTTGTTTGTTACTGTGATTTGGGTATTGCATGGGGAATTTCCATTCAACTGGGAGTCATCCACTCATCTAGGTAAGAGGTCCACACCTCAAACTACAAAACCTGACGGCTGTCTTCAACAACAAGGGGGGATAGAACTAGATTATGTTAAAGGGTCCAACACCTCATTCACGTTTGATTTGTGTTCAGTGATATCCTGCCAAGGGCGTAACACCTCCTGGCAGGACTATGAGGTGTATGTGTGCTTCACTCCAGCAGTCCACCTTGAGTGTACTAGAGGGGGGAATTTAAGGGGGGGCCTTATGCAGTGATTGGGGAGACGTCAGGGGATATACTGGACGTATATGGAGCCCCTATGTATATAAGGAACCTTATTATTCTATGTGGCGGAAGTTTAAGTTTCAGCGCGATTTTAGTCTTACCCAAAATCCCCTCACACTCTCTATAGGAGGATGGAGTATGAGTCCCGCATCAAAGACACCTTATGACCCCCGAGTATATTTGGTTTTGGGAGTAGTAGTGGCTGGAACAGATCCCAAAGGCATTGTTAAAATCAACTTAAAGGATCCGTCCTCAGAACGGTCAACGGAAAGTAGCCTTCTTACAAACGATGTCGCCTCCTTCCCCATACTAGATCCTGCTGAGCCCAACCCAGTAGTGGTCAGTATGGATTATACTCAATTGAAGCCTTTGGACGTGATAGAGAGATCCACAGGTTATAGGGATAGCAATTTGTGGCTAGATTGGATTGTTAATAGTGTTAAAGACCAGCACCTAGGTGAATGTGTGGCTTGTGCAGCTGCTAGACCACAGCTGTACACTGAACCTGCTCCCTTGTATCCTGAAGATCAATGGGGTTATTCTTGTATGTTAGCTTTAACTAAGTTGGCTTCCCCACCAAATTGTACTACTTTAGCCAGCATTTTTCCACCTATTAATAATGACACAGTTACAGGGCCGTTTACGCCACACAAAGGAGCTGGCAACTTTACCTGTTTTAACTTTACCACCTCGACCCCAGTTCAGAATTATGGTAAGATTCCCCTTGATTGGTGTAATACCACTAAAATGGCTGTTAATGTATTGGCCCATGGGCAAGAGCGGGAGTGTACTATTACTGTGGCCACAATAGACTCTTTGTCCATATCCCAAATAATACCATAGGCTTATGTGCCATGGTGAGATTGGCAGCTCCGTTACTGATGGTCGGTGACAAATTGGTTAAATCTGGTGCAACACGTTCAGGTAATTTGACCCAACGTAGGAGAAGGCATGTGCTCGTTAGACGGGCTACTTCAAATTCTTTTGATCTCAGTCTAAATTCTCCCACCTACATAGATGCTATAGGAGTGCCTCGTGGAGTCCCTAATGAGTACAAATTAGCTGACCAAATATCCGCTGGATTTGAGAATATTCCTATACTCTGGCTCTGTTTCCTATTACCCCAACAAGAGCGTGGATCAAATTAATTATATTCATTATAATGTGCTTAGATTGTCCAACCTAACTAGAGATGCCATAGAAGGTCTCTCAGAACAACTAGGTCCCACATCTCTCATGGCAGTTCAAAATAGAATGGCTTTAGATATGTTGTTGGCAGAAAAAGGGTGTGTGTGTGTGATGTTTGGTGACATGTGTTGTACTTTTTATACCTAATAACACGGCTCCTGATGGTTCAGTGACTAAGGCCCTTGAAGGGCTCAAAACCTTATCAAAAACAATGCATGAGCATTCAGGTGTGGGCAATTTCCTGGAGGAATGGATGATCTCAGTATTTGGACAATGGAAAGGGTTGATTACATCAGTTATGTTATCTCTTACTATTTTTTTAGCTATATTAGTCACTTGTGGTTGCTGTTGTATTCCTTGCATCCGCAGCTTGATCCAAAGAGTAATCACCACAGCCGTGGAAAAACGAGAACGTTCCTATGTACACATGATGCCCATGTTGGCAAATTCGGCTGAGAATGAGTACGTGGTGGATCAACTATGGGATGAGGAGTGATCTCTTAAAAGAGATCAAAAGGGGGAAATGTGGGATTAAATGTTACGCCCCTGAAAATGGGGAGGAATAATCACGAGTGTGAGAAGAGATGTTTCCTCAGCGAGAACTTTTACTCTAATGAGGAAAACACCGCGACGTCCCCAGGCATGTGGGCGGAGACAGAAGGTGTCAGTCTCCAGATTCTAGTTCAAGATCACCTCAGTAGCTCGTCAATTCAGTAAACACTTCTTAATCGCAGATTACACAATCAGGAACAAAATAAACAATACAAGATTAACCAATTTCTAGCGTTTAACCCTCTTTTAAATTAGATAACATTTTGATTACATTACCCAATTTTGGCTTCAGGCCATTCTTACGAACTTCTGCAGAATGTATTGCCGTTTTTACATCAGTGCACATTTTAACATCACAGACCACGAATTTACTATATTTAATTATCTTATTCTCAGGTTATTAATATTGTCTTTTTTTAACTCGTCACACTCTCTCCTTCAAAATAAATGTCGTCCCGACATGAACCCAAACATTTTCTGTCATATCAACAGTCTCTTATGAACTTGACTTGAGAGATCCTCTTCTGCAGTGGGTGCTTTAACAAAGGACCGAGAGTCACAGTTCAAATATAGTCAACAGTCCATATTCACACAGTCCATAGCTGTTGATTTGCCACTGTATAAACAGTCTTTGAGCAGTCTTTCCACCTACACTTGATCAACAGTCCATCAGTGTAAATGATCTATATGAACAGTCTGTGAATCAGGCCATGAATTGTCTATGGTGACAGTCTGCAAGCAGTTTATAGTTCTTGGCAATGTGTTAAAGCTGTAGATTCATGTTTGTTGCAGTCCATACATACATGGTGGTTGAAAGTAGTATGGGTGCAGCGGTGGCATCCAGGGGACTAATCCTAGTCCAGGATTGAGAGGTAACAGCTGCGATGGTGGCTGAATACTGTAGCAGGAAGGAACGCCAAGCTGATCGTAGGTTATGCGTCGTGGTGGCGTCTCTCTCTTGGTGGTAGCTGGAAGGTCGGTTCTCCAGGTTCGGCAGCAGCATTTGATGAAGGAGAGGCATTTGGTGAGTGATCATCAGGCAGATTCTCAGTAGGTAAGTTTGTTTCCTCACCAGGCAGATTTTCAACAGGTGTGTTGCACTCCTCCAGCTGCTCTCCAGCAAAATAATGTACTAGCGGTGTAGCAGGGACTGACACTCTCAGTCTTGCTGGGGACCTGTGTTCAGGCTCCATCTCTGGTCCAGCACATTTCTCGTTTGATCCCGCAGGTGATACAGGGGCCAGTGGCTTATCATGAAGGTCATATTCATCCCCACTATCTTCATCAGACTCTTGAGGTTCAAATACGTGCTGGAGCCTCGTTTTCTGTTTACCTTTGTTCTCTTTAGTTTTCTCTGGTTGTGTCTCCAACGGTAAGTGGTCACAGGACATAAGCAAGTTTCTGTGCAGGACTCTGGAACGTCCCTTACCCTTCTCTGGCCTCACTTCATAAATCGGCATCTCAGATCCCATTTGTCTCACTACTGTGTGAACTGTGTCCTCCCAATAATCACGGAGTTTCCCTGGCCCTCCTCTTGGTGTCAGGTTTTTGATGAGGACACGCTCACCAGGCTGTAGCACTGAACTCCTGATTTTTGTGTCATAGTACTTTTTACTCCTTTCAGCAGCCTTTCGAGCATGCTCATTTGCAATGGCATACGCTTCTTCCATACCTTGTTTCCATTTCTCCACGTACTCTCGTTGGTTGCTGGAACTTGACTCTGCATACAAGCCAAAAAGCATATCAACTGGAAGCCTTGGCGATCTCCCGAACAGAAGGTAGAATGGTGAATAACCTGTCACTTCACAACGGGTACAGTTATAGGCATACACAAGTTTGTTCAGAGACTCCTTCCAGTTTGATTTCTGCGACTCAGTCAATGTCTTAAGCATTTGCAACAATGTCCTGTTCATTCAGCTCCACTTTTCCATTCCCCATAGGGTGATAGGGTGTCGTTCTGGACCCGGCCATGTCACTGAGTTTCTTTAACTGAGAGAACAGCTGATTTTCAAATTCACCCCTTGATCATGGTGGATACGGAGGGGAACCCAAACTTCAGGGCAAAGTCATTGAAGATGAGATTTGCAGCAGTTTTTCCTGACTTTGACGTGGTGGCATATGCTTGCGCAAAGCGTGTGAAATGATCAACAATAACAAGGATGTACTTTCGTATCCGCCTTTGCATCTGTCAAGATGGAGAAAATCAATACATACCAGTTCAAAGGGCTGTGTTGTCACAATATTGATCAGAGGAGCTCTTGTTTCGTGGCATGGCTTTTTCTGCTTGAGACAAGTACAGGCTTTAGTCACATAGTGCTCAATGTCGGAATGCATATACGGCCAAAAGAAGCGATCACGTACCAGGGAACGTACCTGTGCGGTCAACACCTTGATGTCCCATTTTATTGTGTAGTTCTTCAAGCACTGTTTGTTTGTATTGCTCTGGTAAGACCAACTGTTTGCGAGAAGTTGTGGCCCGGTGTAAAATACCATCACTATCTATTGTCAATTTGTCCCATTCTCTAAACAGGCATCTTATCTTTGGGCTGAGTGCTTTTAGTTCCCTATGTGGCAGTTTGGAACCTGACAGTTTACAATCCAACACAGGACGGATGACTGGGTCGTACATTTGTGCCCTTTTTAACTGGTCCTTTGGTACGGGGCTGATGGATTCAGTGGCTGTATCATCTTCAACTGAGACTGACATAGATACAGCTGAAAGTGACCAGTTTACAGGAGACTCTTTCTGTACCTCCACTGCTTGGATCATGGCGGCAATGGTATCAGGTGGCAGCTCCTTACAACATTCACTCATCATTGTCTCTACATCCAGCGGCATCCTCGACAAGGCATCTGCATCACCGTTCAGCCTCCCTGGCCTGTACCTTATTGTAAAGTGAAAATCGGCCAGTTCTGCAACCCATCTGGAAGTGGTGCGATTCAGTTTTGCCGTAGACAGGATGTAGGTTAGGGGTTGTTGTCACTATACACAGTAAAGGTTGGCGCATAATACAAATAGTCGCGAAACTTGTCAGTGATTGCCCATTTCAGTGCTAGAAATTCTAGCTTGCCTGCATGGTAGTGATAGTTCTTCTCTGCGGTTGTTAAGGTGCGAGAGCCATAAGCAATGACTCTAAGCTTGCCATCTTGCTTTTGGTACAATACTGCCCCCAAGCCTTGCTGTGATGCATCAGTGTGTACAACGAATGGTTGACTAAAATCAGGGAAACCTAACACTGGTGGGTGAAGCAAACAGTCAATCAGCTGTTCCAGGGCCTGTTGGTGCTCATCAGTCCATGTGATTATCTTATTTGAGGGCACAACATGACTTACTTTCTTGATCTTTGTTTTCTTTTGGTTGCCACATGCTTCGGTTGGATCTGCTTTAAGGAGGTCATACAGACAGCTGGCTTTTCTGGAAAAGTCTTTGATGTATTGTCTGTAATAGGTGAGTAGACCAAGCATTTTCCTGAGCTGGCCCACAGTTTTTGGTCTGATGTCTTTCAATGCTCTAACTGCTTCAAAATCAGCTGGATCTACTCTGCTGCCCTCTGCTGAGACTATCCTACCCAAATAACGGACTTCAGGTTTAAAGAGGTCACACTTACTTGGCTTGAGTTTGATGCCATGCTCTCTGAGGCGTTGCAACACTTCTCTTACATCGTTCACATGACTGTCAAAGGTTTTGCTGAAAACCAGAGTGTCGTCCAGATAAGGAATGCAGATGTTATCCCGGAGTCCTTCCAAACACTCCTCCATACAACGTTGAAAAGCTGCAGGGGCGTTCATGAGGCCGAATGGCATGCGTATCCACTCATAAAGTCCCCACGGGGTAACAAAAGCTGTTAGTGGTCTGCTTTCTTCAGAGATAAATCCCTGGTGGTAAGCTTTTCCCTGATCTAGAAGAGAGAACCAGGAATTACCACCCAAACTGTCCATGATGTCTTGGACCCTAGGTATAGGCTGGCGGTCGGGATGGGTCTTCCTGTTCAGATCCCTATAGTCTATACACAACCGGAGGGTACCGTCCTTTTCCCTGACGCACCACGACAGGTGAAGAGTATGAAGAGTTAGATTTTCTGACCCAGCCCTGTGCTATTAGATCATGAAGGTAGCCCTTCATCTCCTGGTACAGGGGCCTAGGCACTGCTGAGTAGGTGTGTTTGACTGGTTCAGTGTCTTTGAGAGAAATTCTCATTTGTAATCTTTCAATGCGGCCAATATCACTGTCTGATCTTGAGAAGGAATGACACTCTTCTCTAAGCATCTGTTGAACTACCTGTCTCTGACTCTCAGTTAGGTGACTTACATCTACCGGTGGATCCCACTGCTCAGTAGTCTCACATGGGGTTTGGACGCTGGTGTGGTTTACTGAGGCTCGAGTGTCAGTCTTTCCAGAAATCTGGGCAGGCAACACAGTTGTTATTGTTTGTATTGTGCCAATCTCTGTGCTCGGCAAAACAATGTCATGATCAGTTGGGTTAGAAACAGCTACAATGATGACTGGGAAAACACCTTTCCTTACTTTAACTAATGTGTCATAAAACTCAAGATCATCTGGCCAGCGGGGTTTAAGTCTGGCTGAAACAACATAGTCATGTCCTCTTTAAAAGGCTGGGCAGCTACAGCGGCACTCAATCTGGATGCTACAGTGTTTTGGGACTGCAACCTTCTCTTTCTTAGTCCTAACTGCATACTCGCTCTATCTGCTCTGCGCTAACTGCCTGAATAAAAGCCCTTACCTTGCTTCTTTTGAGACTTGGGAAAGCTTTCCTCACTGTACTGTACTGTTTAGCCTTCTCTGTCTTTACTAGGATATGTTCAATAACATTAAAACCTATGATAGGATGAGACAGATGACAGCCTTTCATGACCAGCACTGGAATGATCAGTTCTTTCGTTTGGTCAGTTTCAGAGGCTAGTCGGAAAGTTGTCTCAATCCATCCGAGGTAAGGCATTTCAGTTCCATTTGCTGCAGTCAATGTTAATTCTGTTAAGTACTGCTCCTTCCATCTTTCATCAACTATTGACACTTGAGAGCCTGTGTCCCATAAAGCTTGGAGTTGGTGACCATTCAGGTAACATTCGACCAGACACTGCCTGCCAACTAGCGATGTGACTCTGCGAGGGTGTGCGACTTGAAGTAGGGGTGGCAAGCATTGGGTGTTTTTCTCTCTGCAGTTTCGCTGTCCACTATCACAGTTATTCATCATGCGTGTGCATTCCCTCTTGTGTTCATTCCAATGTTGTTTTTGGCATGCTCTGGAACAATACAGTGTCTCTTTACAGGATGAGCATTGTTTCAGTTTCTCCAGTGAACCTCCATTGCCACAACTTGCACATTTTTGGGACCTTTCGCTGGCTATGGTTAACACTCGTCCCGCAGGGGTAACCACTTCCCGTTTAAAGGGGCCTCTCTCGATGGTCTCATTGCTCTGATTTTGCACCCCGCTTGAAAATGTTCTCCACTGCCACATCGGTAGCAATGCATGCAACGTTCATCTGCTCCAGTCTGTTGGCAAGCAAAGCACCTCCT
This sequence comes from Lepomis macrochirus, assembly GCA_024633595.2. Taxonomy (NCBI): domain Eukaryota; kingdom Metazoa; phylum Chordata; class Actinopteri; order Centrarchiformes; family Centrarchidae; genus Lepomis; species Lepomis macrochirus. The sequence continues at coordinate 27,960,529 of JALXJV020000023.1, forward strand.
TGGAGTGTATGCAGAGCGGTTAGGGCGCAGGTGAGGTGCACACTGGGGCTGTGTTGGTGCAGGTGCGGGTCCTTGGGGTTGGCTATAGTTGTGATAATACTGCTGCTGTGGTACGGGTGGCTGGGGGTCCCTACATGAAGTCCTGACTAATGGTTGGGCATAGGACTGTGGCTGAAACATAGGCTGCTGTAGTGTCTCTCTAATCTGAGCTATCTCTGCACTAAGGCCTTTTAGAGAAGCAACACCTGTCTTAAGTTCTGCTAACTCTGTCAACAGTTCAGGGGGTACCTTCACTTTGGCTTCCTGCACATGGCACTTTGTGGGTGGCTTTTCCTCTGACTGGACTATACTAACACCTGTAACTGGCTGTGGGGCACTAAACCTCTTTTTTGTTCCTTCTTTCTGTCTCATTAGCACAGGCAATGTTTAACTTCTCAAGCAAAAGCTCATCTGTGGTCTCAGTATCTAGCAAGAGGGGCTGCATGTCTATCCTGATACTGTCGCTCTGAAGACCGGTAAGTATTGTATGTAAACACATGCGCTGGACTAGGGCGGGTCATACTTAAGCCCTGATTCTGACTCTTGGGATGCAAACAGTACCTTTTGCCTTAGATCTAAGACTCTCATTAGAAAGCTTTGAGGGGTTTCTTTGCTGTGCTGGGCTTCTGAAGCTAACTGCTTATAAAGCTCTGTGGCACTCTTTTCTTGGAAGTGGGAGCGCAGAATGCGTCTGAGCGTGGGGAGTGTCAGGTGGGTTTTCCTCCAAGTAGCTGCGTAACTGTGAACCTGGAGAGATAGCCCTGATTACAGCGTCTGTAATTTCAATGTCAGGATAACCCCTGCTTAGTCCGTTCTCAATCTGATGGGCAAGGCTGGAAAATGTCAGTTTATCTCTCTGGCCTGGTTCGCCAATTTGACCAGAAATCTTGAAGTCTTTGCGCCAGTATGAGCTTGCCTGCATCTGAGCACTAGGTGAGGGTGGCTTGCTCACTTGTGGGCTGATAGTGCTGTGGGGCTGGTGCACAAAATCCCTGATAGTGGCGTTAACTGTGGTAACCTGATCAATTCCCAATTCCTGTCTTTGATTTGCTCCTCCCCGCTCCTCTGTTTCTCTACTGGGTTCAGTTTGTGCTGTTTCGTTGTCCATGCCACTGATCATACATGCAATTTTGTCCTTCAGTAGCAACAACTCCGACATTCCCTCGTCTTCTAGATCTGCTACTTCCTCTCTCTCAAGGTACTTCATAATATGAGTCACCAGTGATATGCGGGATTTTCCTTTAACATCTGCCCTTTGACTGGCCTGATATGTTGAGAAAATCACAAACTTCCAATAAATTGTCTTTAGTCAGGGTGTGCAGCTCTCCCACTACCTCTTCCTGTAGCTCTTCCAGGGTTGCCATCATGTTGACAGGATAGGGGAACCTTGACTGTGCACGAAGTTGACTCTGAAGCGGATGATCTTTAATGTACCTGATGATCTCTGCCTGGCCTCAGGTGACGAGGTACTCAACCAGCAGCTTCCAGCTCTCCTCGAACAGCAACAAATTCCTCACCGCAGCCTGCCTGGGTTTGGTGTGGGGATTTAGCCGCTCAGAATTCAGCAACCAGGTTGTGGCCACCGGACATCTGGACAGCAATCCCAGCGGTGCCTCCAAAATGTTAAGCTCTGAAAATGGGAGAGGAATAATCACGAGTGTGAGAAGAGATGTTTCCTCAGCGAGAACTTTTACTC